>SJKF01000017.1:0-227109 GCA_012980535.1 Pleurotus pulmonarius
AGAGAGAGATAACCCTAACCCTAACCCTAACCTAACCCTAACCCTAACCCTAACCCTAACCCTAACCCTAACCCTAACCCTAACCCTAACCCTAACCCTAACCCTAACCCTAACCCTAACCCTAACCCTAACCCTAACCCTAACCCTAACCCCTAAGAACCTCTATCTACAGTTCTCCAGTCGTCACTGATGTTGTCAGGAATCGAGTACTCAAATACTTCAGTGTTGAACAGAGAGGTAATTTGAGTCTGAATGTGCGTGGCAAGTCCTTCAACTGCAAGCCGTAACCGTGGGACGTCCAGAACACTGCGTTGGTACGTGATGAGTTGACCATCAGCGCTGACCATGGTTGCAGGAGCCGCAGTGGAGTTGTGCACGAGAGACGAGATGTACGACTGGTAGTTTGAAACTGTATTGAAGGCAGAGCGTACGTTTGGTGCAAGATGGAGCTTGACTTGGTCTTCTACAACTCTGATAGACAAGTTAGAAGACAACCACCAGCATACTGCAAGGAACTCACTCCTCGAACTCCTTTCCAGAACCGTCATGATGGCCAAGCGCATGGATGAAGCACGTAATGCGGCAGAGATACTTGAGGATAGCCAGTGGTTGTGTCATGTAGTGACACGGTTTGAAAGAACCATCATCTTGAACCGATAATAGTGCTAAGAAGCATTCGATGAACCGACTCCATTTGCTGCTGCCGTCCTCAGATTCCGTAACGCTGGGGAAACGACCAAGCATTGGCTGAACCAGTGTATGCATCGTAATGACCCGGGTATTCTTGTCGACACCATCTGCTAGTGTGGCCAGAAGTGCTTTGGCGTGGGCGATGTCGTCCTCTGAGAGTGGGAACTCGTAGCCAGACTTGTTGCGCGCACCATCTATTGACTTGATGATTGCGTTGGCCAGCTTAGCAAGAACCGCAGAGTAGGTCCGAATCGTAGACTCGTCTTCCAGTGGCTTGAAGTGAACACTCTCACTTGAATCGAAGATTAGAAACGAACAGACTATTGTAAGCAAGACGTACATGGGATACTTCTTCAACATCTTGCGGATTTCGAAAGACGCTGTACTGATTTTACGTCCAGCGATTTGAAGGTAATCATTCGCCACATCACCAAGCTTGGCTAGCCGACTCCCTGATCTGCCGGTAGGCACCTGTACCAAGTCCAGAAGATCCTCCACCAGTCGTCGATCCTGCAAGTAAGGCGCCAGGTGCGTATGCCAGCCAGTCATCTGGACCATGAGAGGGAGTTCATGGGGATGAATGGGCTGTAGTATCTGAGTAGTGGTGGTGAGACCTGGTAGCAGTTTCGAGGCGTAAATATCGAGCAAGGACACGTCGCCAGGTTGCGTTGGAAGGGGAGCCGTAACCTCGAAGTAGTGACGGTGCAGCACGGTCCAGAACGTTTGGACAGTGGCGGTGCGGAATGGTGAACCGAATTGCGAGCCAGCTGGTGCGTTCTTGCAAACATGTTTGCCCATTGACGTCTTCTTAACAGTGCAGTACGTACAGGTATTGCAGCGAAAGCCAGCGTGAATAGCGAGTCCCTCAATTGGTGTCCCTAACGTCTTGGGAGCCAAGGCGCTTTCCGAAGAGACGAGATGCAGCCGGCCGAGAACATGTAGTAGAACCTTTTCATCATCACGGGAGACGGTGAAGCCATGCGAACGGAGATGCGCCACGACCTTCGAGGGGACCCAGGCCTCAAGACAAGCCATGCAGTGAAGCGTGGAGTAGTGGCGATGCACCCTAAGTCCATACTTAGCCAGCGTATCTGTTGTGGTCAAGTCGCTGATGGCGGGTTGAGCAGCCGTAATCCGCTGTGTGGGTAAACTCGGAAGCGGACGTGGCGTGAGGTCGAGATCTGGAGAAGAGGAGCGAGGCGTGTCAAGACGTGGCGGAGTAGATGGGTGAGCTGGTGATGCAGGTGGAGGCGTATCACGAAGACCAGTAGAAGGGAGGCGAAGCGGATTGGCCTTTGGAGTAGGCGAAGACTCGGGCGCATCCTGGGAACATATACAGTCAGTTAAAAGCAAATTGAATTAGATTGAATACTAACTTGGACTGGCAAATCCACATCCATGAGGTCAGACTCCTCATCCAAAGATGGTGGAGTTTGAGCCAGTTCAGCTCCCTCATCCCCTTCTACAGCCTTGAAGGAGAACTTGCCCACTTTGTGAACACTCCTAGAGTGGTGGTTGAAGTTCTTGACATTTTCATGCTGAACCTCACATAAGGGACAGCAGAGCAACTGCTCAATGCCATCCCTAACCACTAAGTAATCTTTGCTATCTAATTACAGTTGGTACAACTACTGGTTGATGGGAAAGAGAAAGGAACTTACCAAGTGAGAAGATGTACCTCTCATGGTGAATGGTCCTGATGTGCTCATTGTAGGTCTTCTTTCTGGACCATTCCTTGTTGCAAGCTGAGCAGAAAGACTTCCTACAGAGCCCATGCAAAGAGCTATCATACTGGGATATGGAGACCTCTAAGAATAGCTACATACCCTTGAGATGATGCCATTGCTTTGGTGAAAGGTTATTGGAATGGAGAGGTGAAGTAGATGCAAAAATAAAGTGCAGTGGTGTGCAGGTAGAGCCAATAGGGGGTTCATTTCGCATTTTTTCACATTTGGAACTCAGCATTGAACCCCCTAGATCATGTGGTTACAGAAAGGCTCTGAGCCTTTGAGTAAGCACATGATCTAGGGGACCTAGGAGTCATTTGTTGGCTGTAGTTCGCATTTTTGATCCTTTTAAATGGCAATACTTGCTGCTACAAGTTGCTTATCACTTTGAACTTATGCTTTCTGACATTCTGAACAACTTTCTCCACTCAAGGAAGCCATGAAAATGAGATCCTGAGTCACCATTCACTGATTCCCTAACAAACTTCGCATTTTTGCACCTTTTATTTGTATTAAAAAGGCCCTAACTACTCCGGAGTTTTTGCATTTTATGCTTCTTGACATTCTGAACAACTTTCCTCTATATACCTAAGCAATTAGAGCAAGTTGTGCCCATTTATTGAATAAAAAAATGCCCTCAGAGCGGATTTTGCTGGTGGGAATCTCCCCTTAGCCTCCTAGGTCATGTGTTTACAGAAAGGCTCTGAGCCTTTGAGTAAGCACATGATCTAGGAGAGCTAGGAGTCATCTCCTGGCTGTACTTCGCATTTTTGCTCATTTTAAATAGGAATACCTGCTGCTACAAATTGTCCATGACTTCGGACTTATGTTTTTTGACATTCTGAACAACTTTCTCCACTCAAGCAAGTGCTCAAAATCAATTCCTGGCCTTCTACAGGCATGTCTCCTCCTCAATTTCGCATTTTTGAGCCTGTAGCTTGTCCCTAAAAAATGCTAGTGATGTCTGGTCAACTGTACCCTATGTAATTTCGCATTCTGAACAACTTTCTCCACCAAAGCTAGCCATGAAAATCAAATCCTGAGTCACTATTCCAATATTTGCTATTTTAGTTCGCATTTTTGCTCTTTTTGATTGCCTTAAAAGGGTGCTACCTACTCCGGAGTTTTTGCTACTTATGTTTTTCATCATTCTGAACAACTTTCTCCTATATACCTAAGCAATTGGAGAAGATCCTGGCCTTGTATTCACAAAAAAAGCTCATTAGAGCGGAAATTGAAGTCCCTAATGTGAGCTACTGACTGTGGGAAGCTAGTTTGTAATGAGGTCACACTTGTGATGAGTTGTGACTGTGAGAAAATGCGAAAACTCAGCATCCATAATAGGCAGGCATCCATAATAGGCAGGTCAGGGGAAAAGGGGAACAGGGGCCCATTAAATAAAACACAAAGATAATTCTGTAGCTCAGGCTCAAGTGGGCCCAAGTGGACACAACAACAGCCCAATCCTGGGGGATATATAAGGGAAGGATTGGGGAGTTGTTGTGTCCACTTGGGCCCATTTCCCACCTCCCTAAAGCCAGTATAGTGGTTTTGCAGGTAGTAATCCAGCTGCTGAATGATGAGGAAGTGGCCCAAGTGGACACAACAGGGCTTCCCAGATAGCTCTGGGGTATACCTAGAGATGGTAGGTTGTTGTGTCCGCTTGGGCCCACTTCCTGAGACTTGGGCCCCCCTCCTCCTCGTCCCGAAACGGTATTTCATTTATAGGACGAGCTAGAGGGCAGCTATCTCCGTAGAAATTTTATCAGTATACTCTCCCAACATGCCCGGACGTTTTTCGTCACCTAACCCGGCGTCGGGGAGCGACGGTTGCTTCGCTACGCTCAGCGACATTCTGGACGAAGATGGGGGCGTGGGAGGACAACGGGACAAGAAAGGCCGGACACAACAAGTTGATAACCCATCAGTAGGCCCTAACGGAGGAGTGTGAAGTTGTTGTGTCCGGATCGGAGGAGGTCGGCGGAATAGGCTGCCTATTCCAGCGGATAATATAGATAGGGTGCTACCTACTCCGGAGTTTTTGCTACTTATGTTTTTCATCATTCTGAACAACTTTCTCCTATATACCTAAGCAATTGGAGAAGATCCTGGCCTTGTATTCACAAAAAAAGCTCATTAGAGCGGAAATTGAAGTCCCTAATGTGAGCTACTGACTGTGGGAAGCTAGTTTGTAATGAGGTCACACTTGTGATGAGTTGTGACTGTGAGAAAATGCGAAAACTCAGCATCCATAATAGGCAGGCATCCATAATAGGCAGGTCAGGGGAAAAGGGGAACAGGGGCCCATTAAATAAAACACAAAGATAATTCTGTAGCTCAGGCTCAAGTGGGCCCAAGTGGACACAACAACAGCCCAATCCTGGGGGATATATAAGGGAAGGATTGGGGAGTTGTTGTGTCCACTTGGGCCCATTTCCCACCTCCCTAAAGCCAGTATAGTGGTTTTGCAGGTAGTAATCCAGCTGCTGAATGATGAGGAAGTGGCCCAAGTGGACACAACAGGGCTTCCCAGATAGCTCTGGGGTATACCTAGAGATGGTAGGTTGTTGTGTCCGCTTGGGCCCACTTCCTGAGACTTGGGCCCCCCTCCTCCTCGTCCCGAAACGGTATTTCATTTATAGGACGAGCTAGAGGGCAGCTATCTCCGTAGAAATTTTATCAGTATACTCTCCCAACATGCCCGGACGTTTTTCGTCACCTAACCCGGCGTCGGGGAGCGACGGTTGCTTCGCTACGCTCAGCGACATTCTGGACGAAGATGGGGGCGTGGGAGGACAACGGGACAAGAAAGGCCGGACACAACAAGTTGATAACCCATCAGTAGGCCCTAACGGAGGAGTGTGAAGTTGTTGTGTCCGGATCGGAGGAGGTCGGCGGAATAGGCTGCCTATTCCAGCGGATAATATAGATAGGAGGTCGGCGGAATAGGCTGCCTATTCCAGCGGATAATATAGATAGGGGCTCAAGGGGTCATATTCTGGTGTAAATTCGCATTTTTGCTACTTTCTGGAGCCTAGAAAGCGTGGGAATCACTTCGGTCCAATTCATCGTTATGTTTTTTGCTATTCTGAACAACTTTCTCCACTCAAGCAAGTCATGAAAATCACTTCCTGACCTTGTATAGCCATGTCTCCCCCTCAATTTCGCATTTTTGCTACTATAACTTGGTCTAGAAAGGTGCTACTGATGTCAGGTCAATTGTACCCTATGTAATTTCGCATTCTGAACAACTTTGGTCACTAAAGCAAGTCCTCAAACTCAAATCCTGAGCTTCTATCATCAAAAAAGTCCATTTTGAGCGGATTTTCTAAGTATTTACTAGCTAATGATATATATATGCCATCTAATTACCTCCTCCTTCAGCCTTCCTTGCTGCTTCAGCCTCCTTTGCCTTGTAGTTGGCCAACCATAGCAGTAGCTCTATGGCATTGCTGAAGTTCCCTGGTTCTTCTGTCACCAACCATTCTGCAAATTCTTCCAAGGTTGCCACTGGGTTCATCTTCAGCACAGACAGATCTTGGCATGCCTTCTCCCTCAGCTCCTTGGTGTTCCTGATGTGCCATACAGCCAGTATCACAGTGTCCTGGAGTCCTCCACATGATTTGCCCCCCTTTGATAAGTCTCCATGATTGCTTGGTAGCCATGATTGCCCAGTGGTCTTGCACTTGCCCTGTGGTAAATGGCAATGGAAGCAGTAGGAGTACATCACTTTGTACTTCATCATGCCCCTCAGACGCTGCCAGCCAATAGCATTAGCATATGGACCAGGCAGCTTCTGATGTTCGTGACATGTAATGAATGGTGGCCAGTGGTGTTCCTTCACCATCGTTCCATTGATTGCCCAGCATGCCTTGCAGTGTCCATTCAAGTACTTGCATAAGTTGTTGAGCTTGTTGAACTTGTAGTTTTTAGCGTCAACTAGCTGGCGATGGTATGCTTGATCAAGTTGAATGGGAAGCGCTGGTCCAGAAGACGTTGCCTGTAGCTGAGTCTCAGATGGGCGTGCGAGATGTAGGCGCTTGACTGGTGGAGCTGTACTTGGCACGTCATCTGCGGGACGCTTTCGAGATGTGGTGGACGGAAGAGAGAGTGTCGTAGATGCTGAGGCGACTGGTGGAGGTACAACTGGAGGGGCTGGAGTGGCTGTAGCAGAAGAAGCGGTTGAGGTGGTGGTGGTAGTGGATGCTGACGTATCTTCAAATAGCGATTGATCCAAGTTGGCCAACTCGACGTCGTCGAAACTGCTGAACAAGTAGTCGTCATCTGAATCATCTCCAGACGTAGCCGGTTGCGTGATACTGGTGGAAGCTGCAGCAGGCTGAACGTTTGTAGTCGTCCTTGGTACCACACCCATGACCCGTTCCCATTCACTACGCTTGATGTCCTGGATAAGCTGGTGATACGCGTGGCTGAATGGCAAGTCGGGATCGCACAAGTTGCATAGCCGAGTGTTGGGATGAATCTTGGCCAGTTCCCGACATGTTTGAATACGTCCATCAAGTAATTTCGAATGAACCGCCCTATGACACCCACCCCAGCCTCTGATCCACTGCAACGTCTCTGTTGTGCAATCTCGATCATCAAGTCGAGAATGAGGATCGATGATATGAACAGCCCTGTCATTGATCAGAATCGCTTTAGCAAAACCGCCACCACGACCACCACGACCAGCGCCTTGAATGATGTTGAGAATGTTGTAGGGAACACCAACAAAGACGATAGCGACCACGTTTGCATGATCAACACCATGTATCATGCCAGTCGTAGCAGTAATCCAGCGGAGTTCTTCAGTCGTGCCATGCATCCAGTTGTGTTCGTTGTCTGCTCTGACGCTAGTGTCGAGTTTCGAATGCGAGACGACATTGTGAGTATAGCCAGCCAGTTTGGTTGCATCATCAGTCGTTTGAGTGAAGACGATGCCCTTGTCGTTTGGCCCAAAGTCCTTATCCAGAATAGCAATGACGCCACGAATGACCTCATGCATGGGAACTATGTTCCTGTCCATAGTGTATTGGTGGTATTCGATGTGAGGCTGAGGAACTGGCGAACGAAGAATAACTGTTGAACGGCGAGCACCAACCAGTGTGAGGAAGTCTGACTCCTTCTTGATAGGAAGCGTGGCGGTGAGGTAGACCTTTTGAACTGGGAAGTCGGCTAGATGCCATAGCTGGAGGAAGTCCTTGCGCCATGAGTTCGAGGTGAAGATCTGATGCGCTTCGTCTATCACAATACGTTTGATACATCCTTCATTCTCTGCGTAGGCGCTGTATACTTTTAAGCACAAGCTGATGATGAACTAAGAAGTACTCACTTGGCAAACGTAGCAGAAATAGCAGTCTCCAAAGCCACAAATACCAGTGGTGATCTGCCCATATCCCGATGCTTGCTGGTGTAATGAAGTGCATTGAGACCGAAAGCCTGAGCCTTGAGCAACTGGTCTTGAAGTAGAGCCTTGTTGGGAACGACCACGATTGTCTTGTAACCAAGATGTTGCTCCTTGAAGACTGGTAGAAGATACGACAAGCTTTTGCCTCCACCAGTTGGAAGAATACCGACAAAGTTGTTCTCCAAAGCTAAGGCATGTTCCACGATCTCGCGTTGACGTGGCGACTTGAACTCTGCATTTGGATTCTTGAAGAACTTGCGAAGCAAGTCGAGTGCAACTCCTGGTTCATTAACGGAAGGCCCAGGTGGTGGTGGTGGTGCAGCAGGTGAAGAAGAAGGGACTGGAGGAAGAGAAGAAACGGCGGGAGGAATGGAGGCAGCAGGTGCTGCTGGTTCTGGTGGATCGTCGCCATACAAGTCGTCAATCTCAGTGTAATCCCCTTGAGCAATCTCCTGAGGTGGTGTAGCGGTGCGAATGGGTGTAGACGTAGACTCGTGCAAGGGGAAGCGTGGTGCTGAATCTGCATAGCGAATACCTTCTGATTGAGCAATGAAGAGCGCTTTCTGAACACCCTCTGCGACCGATTTCTGCACCTTGGACTCCACAGCATCCATAACCCGAGCCATGGCAGCAGTGACAGCGCCCGTAACCGTATTCGCAATCTCAGCACTTATCCCTGCAAGCAAGGCAGCTGTATCGATAGCAGGCGCAGCAGCCGTAACACCAGAGGTCGTGGAGGCAGTCGTAGTGGGGAACAGCTGATTGCGCTTCTTGACTATCAGCGGAACCATGGGTGGATACTCTGGGAAGCAGCCCATCATTCTTGCCCAGGCGTCAGAGGCGAAACCGAAGCGTAGCACCGTGTCGCTGGTCAGAGACGGAAGGTGGCCAGCCTCTGGTGCGTAGTGGGCACGTTCCACTCTTGTAGTATGCCCACGAAGCTCAGCGAAAGCGTCTTCACCCTCCATGGCAAGCTGGAACTCTGAGCCCAAGTAGACGCGCCCCATCTCAACCGTAAGTTGACGGAAGTTGCGCAAGCCGCAGTCCCTAACACCAGCCTTCTGCTGCATGAACGTGGCCAGGAGTTCGCTGAACGTATCTGCAGTGATCACCTTCCCCATGTCGAGCCACAGGTACTCCGAATACAGCAGCGCAGTCTCTTCATTCCAAGCGACACGAGCCAGAATCTGTTCCAGAGGACGTATACCAAGCAAGTAGATCTCCAGCAAGCGGGTGAGTTCTGGATGGCACTTCATAGCGATGAACAACTCTGCGCCTTGATTATGTTCTCCTTTGGTACGACGTGTGACGAGCCAGAGGTCCTTGAGCGAACGGAAGACAGTGCGAGGTCGATTCGAGTTGCGGATCTTGTGCTCCACAAACTCTGCACCACGCGGATCAGGGCCAGCCGTAATGAAACTGTATAGCGCCAGAGAGTGATTGATCTCGCGCATTATCCCAAGTACCTCCAAGACGGCAGCTTGATTCCAAACAGCACCACCAGCGTTGTCCTTCCGTAACAGAGCACGGCCAGGCGTATTGAGTAGCGCAGCCATGAGCTGATTGCGCTTTGGAACCAGGGAGTCGATGTCGTCCATCCAGGAAGAACCTCTATCTACAGTTCTCCAGTCGTCACTGATGTTGTCAGGAATCGAGTACTCAAATACTTCAGTGTTGAACAGAGAGGTAATTTGAGTCTGAATGTGCGTGGCAAGTCCTTCAACTGCAAGCCGTAACCGTGGGACGTCCAGAACACTGCGTTGGTACGTGATGAGTTGACCATCAGCGCTGACCATGGTTGCAGGAGCCGCAGTGGAGTTGTGCACGAGAGACGAGATGTACGACTGGTAGTTTGAAACTGTATTGAAGGCAGAGCGTACGTTTGGTGCAAGATGGAGCTTGACTTGGTCTTCTACAACTCTGATAGACAAGTTAGAAGACAACCACCAGCATACTGCAAGGAACTCACTCCTCGAACTCCTTTCCAGAACCGTCATGATGGCCAAGCGCATGGATGAAGCACGTAATGCGGCAGAGATACTTGAGGATAGCCAGTGGTTGTGTCATGTAGTGACACGGTTTGAAAGAACCATCATCTTGAACCGATAATAGTGCTAAGAAGCATTCGATGAACCGACTCCATTTGCTGCTGCCGTCCTCAGATTCCGTAACGCTGGGGAAACGACCAAGCATTGGCTGAACCAGTGTATGCATCGTAATGACCCGGGTATTCTTGTCGACACCATCTGCTAGTGTGGCCAGAAGTGCTTTGGCGTGGGCGATGTCGTCCTCTGAGAGTGGGAACTCGTAGCCAGACTTGTTGCGCGCACCATCTATTGACTTGATGATTGCGTTGGCCAGCTTAGCAAGAACCGCAGAGTAGGTCCGAATCGTAGACTCGTCTTCCAGTGGCTTGAAGTGAACACTCTCACTTGAATCGAAGATTAGAAACGAACAGACTATTGTAAGCAAGACGTACATGGGATACTTCTTCAACATCTTGCGGATTTCGAAAGACGCTGTACTGATTTTACGTCCAGCGATTTGAAGGTAATCATTCGCCACATCACCAAGCTTGGCTAGCCGACTCCCTGATCTGCCGGTAGGCACCTGTACCAAGTCCAGAAGATCCTCCACCAGTCGTCGATCCTGCAAGTAAGGCGCCAGGTGCGTATGCCAGCCAGTCATCTGGACCATGAGAGGGAGTTCATGGGGATGAATGGGCTGTAGTATCTGAGTAGTGGTGGTGAGACCTGGTAGCAGTTTCGAGGCGTAAATATCGAGCAAGGACACGTCGCCAGGTTGCGTTGGAAGGGGAGCCGTAACCTCGAAGTAGTGACGGTGCAGCACGGTCCAGAACGTTTGGACAGTGGCGGTGCGGAATGGTGAACCGAATTGCGAGCCAGCTGGTGCGTTCTTGCAAACATGTTTGCCCATTGACGTCTTCTTAACAGTGCAGTACGTACAGGTATTGCAGCGAAAGCCAGCGTGAATAGCGAGTCCCTCAATTGGTGTCCCTAACGTCTTGGGAGCCAAGGCGCTTTCCGAAGAGACGAGATGCAGCCGGCCGAGAACATGTAGTAGAACCTTTTCATCATCACGGGAGACGGTGAAGCCATGCGAACGGAGATGCGCCACGACCTTCGAGGGGACCCAGGCCTCAAGACAAGCCATGCAGTGAAGCGTGGAGTAGTGGCGATGCACCCTAAGTCCATACTTAGCCAGCGTATCTGTTGTGGTCAAGTCGCTGATGGCGGGTTGAGCAGCCGTAATCCGCTGTGTGGGTAAACTCGGAAGCGGACGTGGCGTGAGGTCGAGATCTGGAGAAGAGGAGCGAGGCGTGTCAAGACGTGGCGGAGTAGATGGGTGAGCTGGTGATGCAGGTGGAGGCGTATCACGAAGACCAGTAGAAGGGAGGCGAAGCGGATTGGCCTTTGGAGTAGGCGAAGACTCGGGCGCATCCTGGGAACATATACAGTCAGTTAAAAGCAAATTGAATTAGATTGAATACTAACTTGGACTGGCAAATCCACATCCATGAGGTCAGACTCCTCATCCAAAGATGGTGGAGTTTGAGCCAGTTCAGCTCCCTCATCCCCTTCTACAGCCTTGAAGGAGAACTTGCCCACTTTGTGAACACTCCTAGAGTGGTGGTTGAAGTTCTTGACATTTTCATGCTGAACCTCACATAAGGGACAGCAGAGCAACTGCTCAATGCCATCCCTAACCACTAAGTAATCTTTGCTATCTAATTACAGTTGGTACAACTACTGGTTGATGGGAAAGAGAAAGGAACTTACCAAGTGAGAAGATGTACCTCTCATGGTGAATGGTCCTGATGTGCTCATTGTAGGTCTTCTTTCTGGACCATTCCTTGTTGCAAGCTGAGCAGAAAGACTTCCTACAGAGCCCATGCAAAGAGCTATCATACTGGGATATGGAGACCTCTAAGAATAGCTACATACCCTTGAGATGATGCCATTGCTTTGGTGAAAGGTTATTGGAATGGAGAGGTGAAGTAGATGCAAAAATAAAGTGCAGTGGTGTGCAGGTAGAGCCAATAGGGGGTTCATTTCGCATTTTTTCACATTTGGAACTCAGCATTGAACCCCCTAGATCATGTGGTTACAGAAAGGCTCTGAGCCTTTGAGTAAGCACATGATCTAGGGGACCTAGGAGTCATTTGTTGGCTGTAGTTCGCATTTTTGATCCTTTTAAATGGCAATACTTGCTGCTACAAGTTGCTTATCACTTTGAACTTATGCTTTCTGACATTCTGAACAACTTTCTCCACTCAAGGAAGCCATGAAAATGAGATCCTGAGTCACCATTCACTGATTCCCTAACAAACTTCGCATTTTTGCACCTTTTATTTGTATTAAAAAGGCCCTAACTACTCCGGAGTTTTTGCATTTTATGCTTCTTGACATTCTGAACAACTTTCCTCTATATACCTAAGCAATTAGAGCAAGTTGTGCCCATTTATTGAATAAAAAAATGCCCTCAGAGCGGATTTTGCTGGTGGGAATCTCCCCTTAGCCTCCTAGGTCATGTGTTTACAGAAAGGCTCTGAGCCTTTGAGTAAGCACATGATCTAGGAGAGCTAGGAGTCATCTCCTGGCTGTACTTCGCATTTTTGCTCATTTTAAATAGGAATACCTGCTGCTACAAATTGTCCATGACTTCGGACTTATGTTTTTTGACATTCTGAACAACTTTCTCCACTCAAGCAAGTGCTCAAAATCAATTCCTGGCCTTCTACAGGCATGTCTCCTCCTCAATTTCGCATTTTTGAGCCTGTAGCTTGTCCCTAAAAAATGCTAGTGATGTCTGGTCAACTGTACCCTATGTAATTTCGCATTCTGAACAACTTTCTCCACCAAAGCTAGCCATGAAAATCAAATCCTGAGTCACTATTCCAATATTTGCTATTTTAGTTCGCATTTTTGCTCTTTTTGATTGCCTTAAAAGGGTGCTACCTACTCCGGAGTTTTTGCTACTTATGTTTTTCATCATTCTGAACAACTTTCTCCTATATACCTAAGCAATTGGAGAAGATCCTGGCCTTGTATTCACAAAAAAAGCTCATTAGAGCGGAAATTGAAGTCCCTAATGTGAGCTACTGACTGTGGGAAGCTAGTTTGTAATGAGGTCACACTTGTGATGAGTTGTGACTGTGAGAAAATGCGAAAACTCAGCATCCATAATAGGCAGGCATCCATAATAGGCAGGTCAGGGGAAAAGGGGAACAGGGGCCCATTAAATAAAACACAAAGATAATTCTGTAGCTCAGGCTCAAGTGGGCCCAAGTGGACACAACAACAGCCCAATCCTGGGGGATATATAAGGGAAGGATTGGGGAGTTGTTGTGTCCACTTGGGCCCATTTCCCACCTCCCTAAAGCCAGTATAGTGGTTTTGCAGGTAGTAATCCAGCTGCTGAATGATGAGGAAGTGGCCCAAGTGGACACAACAGGGCTTCCCAGATAGCTCTGGGGTATACCTAGAGATGGTAGGTTGTTGTGTCCGCTTGGGCCCACTTCCTGAGACTTGGGCCCCCCTCCTCCTCGTCCCGAAACGGTATTTCATTTATAGGACGAGCTAGAGGGCAGCTATCTCCGTAGAAATTTTATCAGTATACTCTCCCAACATGCCCGGACGTTTTTCGTCACCTAACCCGGCGTCGGGGAGCGACGGTTGCTTCGCTACGCTCAGCGACATTCTGGACGAAGATGGGGGCGTGGGAGGACAACGGGACAAGAAAGGCCGGACACAACAAGTTGATAACCCATCAGTAGGCCCTAACGGAGGAGTGTGAAGTTGTTGTGTCCGGATCGGAGGAGGTCGGCGGAATAGGCTGCCTATTCCAGCGGATAATATAGATAGGTCCGAATCGTAGACTCGTCTTCCAGTGGCTTGAAGTGAACACTCTCACTTGAATCGAAGATTAGAAACGAACAGACTATTGTAAGCAAGACGTACATGGGATACTTCTTCAACATCTTGCGGATTTCGAAAGACGCTGTACTGATTTTACGTCCAGCGATTTGAAGGTAATCATTCGCCACATCACCAAGCTTGGCTAGCCGACTCCCTGATCTGCCGGTAGGCACCTGTACCAAGTCCAGAAGATCCTCCACCAGTCGTCGATCCTGCAAGTAAGGCGCCAGGTGCGTATGCCAGCCAGTCATCTGGACCATGAGAGGGAGTTCATGGGGATGAATGGGCTGTAGTATCTGAGTAGTGGTGGTGAGACCTGGTAGCAGTTTCGAGGCGTAAATATCGAGCAAGGACACGTCGCCAGGTTGCGTTGGAAGGGGAGCCGTAACCTCGAAGTAGTGACGGTGCAGCACGGTCCAGAACGTTTGGACAGTGGCGGTGCGGAATGGTGAACCGAATTGCGAGCCAGCTGGTGCGTTCTTGCAAACATGTTTGCCCATTGACGTCTTCTTAACAGTGCAGTACGTACAGGTATTGCAGCGAAAGCCAGCGTGAATAGCGAGTCCCTCAATTGGTGTCCCTAACGTCTTGGGAGCCAAGGCGCTTTCCGAAGAGACGAGATGCAGCCGGCCGAGAACATGTAGTAGAACCTTTTCATCATCACGGGAGACGGTGAAGCCATGCGAACGGAGATGCGCCACGACCTTCGAGGGGACCCAGGCCTCAAGACAAGCCATGCAGTGAAGCGTGGAGTAGTGGCGATGCACCCTAAGTCCATACTTAGCCAGCGTATCTGTTGTGGTCAAGTCGCTGATGGCGGGTTGAGCAGCCGTAATCCGCTGTGTGGGTAAACTCGGAAGCGGACGTGGCGTGAGGTCGAGATCTGGAGAAGAGGAGCGAGGCGTGTCAAGACGTGGCGGAGTAGATGGGTGAGCTGGTGATGCAGGTGGAGGCGTATCACGAAGACCAGTAGAAGGGAGGCGAAGCGGATTGGCCTTTGGAGTAGGCGAAGACTCGGGCGCATTCTGGGAACATATACAGTCAGTTAAAAGCAAATTGAATTAGATTGAATACTAACTTGGACTGGCAAATCCACATCCATGAGGTCAGACTCCTCATCCAAAGATGGTGGAGTTTGAGCCAGTTCAGCTCCCTCATCCCCTTCTACAGCCTTGAAGGAGAACTTGCCCACTTTGTGAACACTCCTAGAGTGGTGGTTGAAGTTCTTGACATTTTCATGCTGAACCTCACATAAGGGACAGCAGAGCAACTGCTCAATGCCATCCCTAACCACTAAGTAATCTTTGCTATCTAATTACAGTTGGTACAACTACTGGTTGATGGGAAAGAGAAAGGAACTTACCAAGTGAGAAGATGTACCTCTCATGGTGAATGGTCCTGATGTGCTCATTGTAGGTCTTCTTTCTGGACCATTCCTTGTTGCAAGCTGAGCAGAAAGACTTCCTACAGAGCCCATGCAAAGAGCTATCATACTGGGATATGGAGACCTCTAAGAATAGCTACATACCCTTGAGATGATGCCATTGCTTTGGTGAAAGGTTATTGGAATGGAGAGGTGAAGTAGATGCAAAAATAAAGTGCAGTGGTGTGCAGGTAGAGCCAATAGGGGGTTCATTTCGCATTTTTTCACATTTGGAACTCAGCATTGAACCCCCTAGATCATGTGGTTACAGAAAGGCTCTGAGCCTTTGAGTAAGCACATGATCTAGGGGACCTAGGAGTCATTTGTTGGCTGTAGTTCGCATTTTTGATCCTTTTAAATGGCAATACTTGCTGCTACAAGTTGCTTATCACTTTGAACTTATGCTTTCTGACATTCTGAACAACTTTCTCCACTCAAGGAAGCCATGAAAATGAGATCCTGAGTCACCATTCACTGATTCCCTAACAAACTTCGCATTTTTGCACCTTTTATTTGTATTAAAAAGGCCCTAACTACTCCGGAGTTTTTGCATTTTATGCTTCTTGACATTCTGAACAACTTTCCTCTATATACCTAAGCAATTAGAGCAAGTTGTGCCCATTTATTGAATAAAAAAATGCCCTCAGAGCGGATTTTGCTGGTGGGAATCTCCCCTTAGCCTCCTAGGTCATGTGTTTACAGAAAGGCTCTGAGCCTTTGAGTAAGCACATGATCTAGGAGAGCTAGGAGTCATCTCCTGGCTGTACTTCGCATTTTTGCTCATTTTAAATAGGAATACCTGCTGCTACAAATTGTCCATGACTTCGGACTTATGTTTTTTGACATTCTGAACAACTTTCTCCACTCAAGCAAGTGCTCAAAATCAATTCCTGGCCTTCTACAGGCATGTCTCCTCCTCAATTTCGCATTTTTGAGCCTGTAGCTTGTCCCTAAAAAATGCTAGTGATGTCTGGTCAACTGTACCCTATGTAATTTCGCATTCTGAACAACTTTCTCCACCAAAGCTAGCCATGAAAATCAAATCCTGAGTCACTATTCCAATATTTGCTATTTTAGTTCGCATTTTTGCTCTTTTTGATTGCCTTAAAAGGGTGCTACCTACTCCGGAGTTTTTGCTACTTATGTTTTTCATCATTCTGAACAACTTTCTCCTATATACCTAAGCAATTGGAGAAGATCCTGGCCTTGTATTCACAAAAAAAGCTCATTAGAGCGGAAATTGAAGTCCCTAATGTGAGCTACTGACTGTGGGAAGCTAGTTTGTAATGAGGTCACACTTGTGATGAGTTGTGACTGTGAGAAAATGCGAAAACTCAGCATCCATAATAGGCAGGCATCCATAATAGGCAGGTCAGGGGAAAAGGGGAACAGGGGCCCATTAAATAAAACACAAAGATAATTCTGTAGCTCAGGCTCAAGTGGGCCCAAGTGGACACAACAACAGCCCAATCCTGGGGGATATATAAGGGAAGGATTGGGGAGTTGTTGTGTCCACTTGGGCCCATTTCCCACCTCCCTAAAGCCAGTATAGTGGTTTTGCAGGTAGTAATCCAGCTGCTGAATGATGAGGAAGTGGCCCAAGTGGACACAACAGGGCTTCCCAGATAGCTCTGGGGTATACCTAGAGATGGTAGGTTGTTGTGTCCGCTTGGGCCCACTTCCTGAGACTTGGGCCCCCCTCCTCCTCGTCCCGAAACGGTATTTCATTTATAGGACGAGCTAGAGGGCAGCTATCTCCGTAGAAATTTTATCAGTATACTCTCCCAACATGCCCGGACGTTTTTCGTCACCTAACCCGGCGTCGGGGAGCGACGGTTGCTTCGCTACGCTCAGCGACATTCTGGACGAAGATGGGGGCGTGGGAGGACAACGGGACAAGAAAGGCCGGACACAACAAGTTGATAACCCATCAGTAGGCCCTAACGGAGGAGTGTGAAGTTGTTGTGTCCGGATCGGAGGAGGTCGGCGGAATAGGCTGCCTATTCCAGCGGATAATATAGATAGGCCCTAACTACTCCGGAGTTTTTGCATTTTATGCTTCTTGACATTCTGAACAACTTTCCTCTATATACCTAAGCAATTAGAGCAAGTTGTGCCCATTTATTGAATAAAAAAATGCCCTCAGAGCGGATTTTGCTGGTGGGAATCTCCCCTTAGCCTCCTAGGTCATGTGTTTACAGAAAGGCTCTGAGCCTTTGAGTAAGCACATGATCTAGGAGAGCTAGGAGTCATCTCCTGGCTGTACTTCGCATTTTTGCTCATTTTAAATAGGAATACCTGCTGCTACAAATTGTCCATGACTTCGGACTTATGTTTTTTGACATTCTGAACAACTTTCTCCACTCAAGCAAGTGCTCAAAATCAATTCCTGGCCTTCTACAGGCATGTCTCCTCCTCAATTTCGCATTTTTGAGCCTGTAGCTTGTCCCTAAAAAATGCTAGTGATGTCTGGTCAACTGTACCCTATGTAATTTCGCATTCTGAACAACTTTCTCCACCAAAGCTAGCCATGAAAATCAAATCCTGAGTCACTATTCCAATATTTGCTATTTTAGTTCGCATTTTTGCTCTTTTTGATTGCCTTAAAAGGGTGCTACCTACTCCGGAGTTTTTGCTACTTATGTTTTTCATCATTCTGAACAACTTTCTCCTATATACCTAAGCAATTGGAGAAGATCCTGGCCTTGTATTCACAAAAAAAGCTCATTAGAGCGGAAATTGAAGTCCCTAATGTGAGCTACTGACTGTGGGAAGCTAGTTTGTAATGAGGTCACACTTGTGATGAGTTGTGACTGTGAGAAAATGCGAAAACTCAGCATCCATAATAGGCAGGCATCCATAATAGGCAGGTCAGGGGAAAAGGGGAACAGGGGCCCATTAAATAAAACACAAAGATAATTCTGTAGCTCAGGCTCAAGTGGGCCCAAGTGGACACAACAACAGCCCAATCCTGGGGGATATATAAGGGAAGGATTGGGGAGTTGTTGTGTCCACTTGGGCCCATTTCCCACCTCCCTAAAGCCAGTATAGTGGTTTTGCAGGTAGTAATCCAGCTGCTGAATGATGAGGAAGTGGCCCAAGTGGACACAACAGGGCTTCCCAGATAGCTCTGGGGTATACCTAGAGATGGTAGGTTGTTGTGTCCGCTTGGGCCCACTTCCTGAGACTTGGGCCCCCCTCCTCCTCGTCCCGAAACGGTATTTCATTTATAGGACGAGCTAGAGGGCAGCTATCTCCGTAGAAATTTTATCAGTATACTCTCCCAACATGCCCGGACGTTTTTCGTCACCTAACCCGGCGTCGGGGAGCGACGGTTGCTTCGCTACGCTCAGCGACATTCTGGACGAAGATGGGGGCGTGGGAGGACAACGGGACAAGAAAGGCCGGACACAACAAGTTGATAACCCATCAGTAGGCCCTAACGGAGGAGTGTGAAGTTGTTGTGTCCGGATCGGAGGAGGTCGGCGGAATAGGCTGCCTATTCCAGCGGATAATATAGATAGGCGCTTGACTGGTGGAGCTGTACTTGGCACGTCATCTGCGGGACGCTTTCGAGATGTGGTGGACGGAAGAGAGAGTGTCGTAGATGCTGAGGCGACTGGTGGAGGTACAACTGGAGGGGCTGGAGTGGCTGTAGCAGAAGAAGCGGTTGAGGTGGTGGTGGTAGTGGATGCTGACGTATCTTCAAATAGCGATTGATCCAAGTTGGCCAACTCGACGTCGTCGAAACTGCTGAACAAGTAGTCGTCATCTGAATCATCTCCAGACGTAGCCGGTTGCGTGATACTGGTGGAAGCTGCAGCAGGCTGAACGTTTGTAGTCGTCCTTGGTACCACACCCATGACCCGTTCCCATTCACTACGCTTGATGTCCTGGATAAGCTGGTGATACGCGTGGCTGAATGGCAAGTCGGGATCGCACAAGTTGCATAGCCGAGTGTTGGGATGAATCTTGGCCAGTTCCCGACATGTTTGAATACGTCCATCAAGTAATTTCGAATGAACCGCCCTATGACACCCACCCCAGCCTCTGATCCACTGCAACGTCTCTGTTGTGCAATCTCGATCATCAAGTCGAGAATGAGGATCGATGATATGAACAGCCCTGTCATTGATCAGAATCGCTTTAGCAAAACCGCCACCACGACCACCACGACCAGCGCCTTGAATGATGTTGAGAATGTTGTAGGGAACACCAACAAAGACGATAGCGACCACGTTTGCATGATCAACACCATGTATCATGCCAGTCGTAGCAGTAATCCAGCGGAGTTCTTCAGTCGTGCCATGCATCCAGTTGTGTTCGTTGTCTGCTCTGACGCTAGTGTCGAGTTTCGAATGCGAGACGACATTGTGAGTATAGCCAGCCAGTTTGGTTGCATCATCAGTCGTTTGAGTGAAGACGATGCCCTTGTCGTTTGGCCCAAAGTCCTTATCCAGAATAGCAATGACGCCACGAATGACCTCATGCATGGGAACTATGTTCCTGTCCATAGTGTATTGGTGGTATTCGATGTGAGGCTGAGGAACTGGCGAACGAAGAATAACTGTTGAACGGCGAGCACCAACCAGTGTGAGGAAGTCTGACTCCTTCTTGATAGGAAGCGTGGCGGTGAGGTAGACCTTTTGAACTGGGAAGTCGGCTAGATGCCATAGCTGGAGGAAGTCCTTGCGCCATGAGTTCGAGGTGAAGATCTGATGCGCTTCGTCTATCACAATACGTTTGATACATCCTTCATTCTCTGCGTAGGCGCTGTATACTTTTAAGCACAAGCTGATGATGAACTAAGAAGTACTCACTTGGCAAACGTAGCAGAAATAGCAGTCTCCAAAGCCACAAATACCAGTGGTGATCTGCCCATATCCCGATGCTTGCTGGTGTAATGAAGTGCATTGAGACCGAAAGCCTGAGCCTTGAGCAACTGGTCTTGAAGTAGAGCCTTGTTGGGAACGACCACGATTGTCTTGTAACCAAGATGTTGCTCCTTGAAGACTGGTAGAAGATACGACAAGCTTTTGCCTCCACCAGTTGGAAGAATACCGACAAAGTTGTTCTCCAAAGCTAAGGCATGTTCCACGATCTCGCGTTGACGTGGCGACTTGAACTCTGCATTTGGATTCTTGAAGAACTTGCGAAGCAAGTCGAGTGCAACTCCTGGTTCATTAACGGAAGGCCCAGGTGGTGGTGGTGGTGCAGCAGGTGAAGAAGAAGGGACTGGAGGAAGAGAAGAAACGGCGGGAGGAATGGAGGCAGCAGGTGCTGCTGGTTCTGGTGGATCGTCGCCATACAAGTCGTCAATCTCAGTGTAATCCCCTTGAGCAATCTCCTGAGGTGGTGTAGCGGTGCGAATGGGTGTAGACGTAGACTCGTGCAAGG
Source organism: Pleurotus pulmonarius (assembly GCA_012980535.1). Lineage (NCBI taxonomy): Eukaryota > Fungi > Basidiomycota > Agaricomycetes > Agaricales > Pleurotaceae > Pleurotus > Pleurotus pulmonarius. The sequence goes on from SJKF01000017.1 coordinate 20,584, forward strand.
GGAAGCGTGGTGCTGAATCTGCATAGCGAATACCTTCTGATTGAGCAATGAAGAGCGCTTTCTGAACACCCTCTGCGACCGATTTCTGCACCTTGGACTCCACAGCATCCATAACCCGAGCCATGGCAGCAGTGACAGCGCCCGTAACCGTATTCGCAATCTCAGCACTTATCCCTGCAAGCAAGGCAGCTGTATCGATAGCAGGCGCAGCAGCCGTAACACCAGAGGTCGTGGAGGCAGTCGTAGTGGGGAACAGCTGATTGCGCTTCTTGACTATCAGCGGAACCATGGGTGGATACTCTGGGAAGCAGCCCATCATTCTTGCCCAGGCGTCAGAGGCGAAACCGAAGCGTAGCACCGTGTCGCTGGTCAGAGACGGAAGGTGGCCAGCCTCTGGTGCGTAGTGGGCACGTTCCACTCTTGTAGTATGCCCACGAAGCTCAGCGAAAGCGTCTTCACCCTCCATGGCAAGCTGGAACTCTGAGCCCAAGTAGACGCGCCCCATCTCAACCGTAAGTTGACGGAAGTTGCGCAAGCCGCAGTCCCTAACACCAGCCTTCTGCTGCATGAACGTGGCCAGGAGTTCGCTGAACGTATCTGCAGTGATCACCTTCCCCATGTCGAGCCACAGGTACTCCGAATACAGCAGCGCAGTCTCTTCATTCCAAGCGACACGAGCCAGAATCTGTTCCAGAGGACGTATACCAAGCAAGTAGATCTCCAGCAAGCGGGTGAGTTCTGGATGGCACTTCATAGCGATGAACAACTCTGCGCCTTGATTATGTTCTCCTTTGGTACGACGTGTGACGAGCCAGAGGTCCTTGAGCGAACGGAAGACAGTGCGAGGTCGATTCGAGTTGCGGATCTTGTGCTCCACAAACTCTGCACCACGCGGATCAGGGCCAGCCGTAATGAAACTGTATAGCGCCAGAGAGTGATTGATCTCGCGCATTATCCCAAGTACCTCCAAGACGGCAGCTTGATTCCAAACAGCACCACCAGCGTTGTCCTTCCGTAACAGAGCACGGCCAGGCGTATTGAGTAGCGCAGCCATGAGCTGATTGCGCTTTGGAACCAGGGAGTCGATGTCGTCCATCCAGGAAGAACCTCTATCTACAGTTCTCCAGTCGTCACTGATGTTGTCAGGAATCGAGTACTCAAATACTTCAGTGTTGAACAGAGAGGTAATTTGAGTCTGAATGTGCGTGGCAAGTCCTTCAACTGCAAGCCGTAACCGTGGGACGTCCAGAACACTGCGTTGGTACGTGATGAGTTGACCATCAGCGCTGACCATGGTTGCAGGAGCCGCAGTGGAGTTGTGCACGAGAGACGAGATGTACGACTGGTAGTTTGAAACTGTATTGAAGGCAGAGCGTACGTTTGGTGCAAGATGGAGCTTGACTTGGTCTTCTACAACTCTGATAGACAAGTTAGAAGACAACCACCAGCATACTGCAAGGAACTCACTCCTCGAACTCCTTTCCAGAACCGTCATGATGGCCAAGCGCATGGATGAAGCACGTAATGCGGCAGAGATACTTGAGGATAGCCAGTGGTTGTGTCATGTAGTGACACGGTTTGAAAGAACCATCATCTTGAACCGATAATAGTGCTAAGAAGCATTCGATGAACCGACTCCATTTGCTGCTGCCGTCCTCAGATTCCGTAACGCTGGGGAAACGACCAAGCATTGGCTGAACCAGTGTATGCATCGTAATGACCCGGGTATTCTTGTCGACACCATCTGCTAGTGTGGCCAGAAGTGCTTTGGCGTGGGCGATGTCGTCCTCTGAGAGTGGGAACTCGTAGCCAGACTTGTTGCGCGCACCATCTATTGACTTGATGATTGCGTTGGCCAGCTTAGCAAGAACCGCAGAGTAGGTCCGAATCGTAGACTCGTCTTCCAGTGGCTTGAAGTGAACACTCTCACTTGAATCGAAGATTAGAAACGAACAGACTATTGTAAGCAAGACGTACATGGGATACTTCTTCAACATCTTGCGGATTTCGAAAGACGCTGTACTGATTTTACGTCCAGCGATTTGAAGGTAATCATTCGCCACATCACCAAGCTTGGCTAGCCGACTCCCTGATCTGCCGGTAGGCACCTGTACCAAGTCCAGAAGATCCTCCACCAGTCGTCGATCCTGCAAGTAAGGCGCCAGGTGCGTATGCCAGCCAGTCATCTGGACCATGAGAGGGAGTTCATGGGGATGAATGGGCTGTAGTATCTGAGTAGTGGTGGTGAGACCTGGTAGCAGTTTCGAGGCGTAAATATCGAGCAAGGACACGTCGCCAGGTTGCGTTGGAAGGGGAGCCGTAACCTCGAAGTAGTGACGGTGCAGCACGGTCCAGAACGTTTGGACAGTGGCGGTGCGGAATGGTGAACCGAATTGCGAGCCAGCTGGTGCGTTCTTGCAAACATGTTTGCCCATTGACGTCTTCTTAACAGTGCAGTACGTACAGGTATTGCAGCGAAAGCCAGCGTGAATAGCGAGTCCCTCAATTGGTGTCCCTAACGTCTTGGGAGCCAAGGCGCTTTCCGAAGAGACGAGATGCAGCCGGCCGAGAACATGTAGTAGAACCTTTTCATCATCACGGGAGACGGTGAAGCCATGCGAACGGAGATGCGCCACGACCTTCGAGGGGACCCAGGCCTCAAGACAAGCCATGCAGTGAAGCGTGGAGTAGTGGCGATGCACCCTAAGTCCATACTTAGCCAGCGTATCTGTTGTGGTCAAGTCGCTGATGGCGGGTTGAGCAGCCGTAATCCGCTGTGTGGGTAAACTCGGAAGCGGACGTGGCGTGAGGTCGAGATCTGGAGAAGAGGAGCGAGGCGTGTCAAGACGTGGCGGAGTAGATGGGTGAGCTGGTGATGCAGGTGGAGGCGTATCACGAAGACCAGTAGAAGGGAGGCGAAGCGGATTGGCCTTTGGAGTAGGCGAAGACTCGGGCGCATCCTGGGAACATATACAGTCAGTTAAAAGCAAATTGAATTAGATTGAATACTAACTTGGACTGGCAAATCCACATCCATGAGGTCAGACTCCTCATCCAAAGATGGTGGAGTTTGAGCCAGTTCAGCTCCCTCATCCCCTTCTACAGCCTTGAAGGAGAACTTGCCCACTTTGTGAACACTCCTAGAGTGGTGGTTGAAGTTCTTGACATTTTCATGCTGAACCTCACATAAGGGACAGCAGAGCAACTGCTCAATGCCATCCCTAACCACTAAGTAATCTTTGCTATCTAATTACAGTTGGTACAACTACTGGTTGATGGGAAAGAGAAAGGAACTTACCAAGTGAGAAGATGTACCTCTCATGGTGAATGGTCCTGATGTGCTCATTGTAGGTCTTCTTTCTGGACCATTCCTTGTTGCAAGCTGAGCAGAAAGACTTCCTACAGAGCCCATGCAAAGAGCTATCATACTGGGATATGGAGACCTCTAAGAATAGCTACATACCCTTGAGATGATGCCATTGCTTTGGTGAAAGGTTATTGGAATGGAGAGGTGAAGTAGATGCAAAAATAAAGTGCAGTGGTGTGCAGGTAGAGCCAATAGGGGGTTCATTTCGCATTTTTTCACATTTGGAACTCAGCATTGAACCCCCTAGATCATGTGGTTACAGAAAGGCTCTGAGCCTTTGAGTAAGCACATGATCTAGGGGACCTAGGAGTCATTTGTTGGCTGTAGTTCGCATTTTTGATCCTTTTAAATGGCAATACTTGCTGCTACAAGTTGCTTATCACTTTGAACTTATGCTTTCTGACATTCTGAACAACTTTCTCCACTCAAGGAAGCCATGAAAATGAGATCCTGAGTCACCATTCACTGATTCCCTAACAAACTTCGCATTTTTGCACCTTTTATTTGTATTAAAAAGGCCCTAACTACTCCGGAGTTTTTGCATTTTATGCTTCTTGACATTCTGAACAACTTTCCTCTATATACCTAAGCAATTAGAGCAAGTTGTGCCCATTTATTGAATAAAAAAATGCCCTCAGAGCGGATTTTGCTGGTGGGAATCTCCCCTTAGCCTCCTAGGTCATGTGTTTACAGAAAGGCTCTGAGCCTTTGAGTAAGCACATGATCTAGGAGAGCTAGGAGTCATCTCCTGGCTGTACTTCGCATTTTTGCTCATTTTAAATAGGAATACCTGCTGCTACAAATTGTCCATGACTTCGGACTTATGTTTTTTGACATTCTGAACAACTTTCTCCACTCAAGCAAGTGCTCAAAATCAATTCCTGGCCTTCTACAGGCATGTCTCCTCCTCAATTTCGCATTTTTGAGCCTGTAGCTTGTCCCTAAAAAATGCTAGTGATGTCTGGTCAACTGTACCCTATGTAATTTCGCATTCTGAACAACTTTCTCCACCAAAGCTAGCCATGAAAATCAAATCCTGAGTCACTATTCCAATATTTGCTATTTTAGTTCGCATTTTTGCTCTTTTTGATTGCCTTAAAAGGGTGCTACCTACTCCGGAGTTTTTGCTACTTATGTTTTTCATCATTCTGAACAACTTTCTCCTATATACCTAAGCAATTGGAGAAGATCCTGGCCTTGTATTCACAAAAAAAGCTCATTAGAGCGGAAATTGAAGTCCCTAATGTGAGCTACTGACTGTGGGAAGCTAGTTTGTAATGAGGTCACACTTGTGATGAGTTGTGACTGTGAGAAAATGCGAAAACTCAGCATCCATAATAGGCAGGCATCCATAATAGGCAGGTCAGGGGAAAAGGGGAACAGGGGCCCATTAAATAAAACACAAAGATAATTCTGTAGCTCAGGCTCAAGTGGGCCCAAGTGGACACAACAACAGCCCAATCCTGGGGGATATATAAGGGAAGGATTGGGGAGTTGTTGTGTCCACTTGGGCCCATTTCCCACCTCCCTAAAGCCAGTATAGTGGTTTTGCAGGTAGTAATCCAGCTGCTGAATGATGAGGAAGTGGCCCAAGTGGACACAACAGGGCTTCCCAGATAGCTCTGGGGTATACCTAGAGATGGTAGGTTGTTGTGTCCGCTTGGGCCCACTTCCTGAGACTTGGGCCCCCCTCCTCCTCGTCCCGAAACGGTATTTCATTTATAGGACGAGCTAGAGGGCAGCTATCTCCGTAGAAATTTTATCAGTATACTCTCCCAACATGCCCGGACGTTTTTCGTCACCTAACCCGGCGTCGGGGAGCGACGGTTGCTTCGCTACGCTCAGCGACATTCTGGACGAAGATGGGGGCGTGGGAGGACAACGGGACAAGAAAGGCCGGACACAACAAGTTGATAACCCATCAGTAGGCCCTAACGGAGGAGTGTGAAGTTGTTGTGTCCGGATCGGAGGAGGTCGGCGGAATAGGCTGCCTATTCCAGCGGATAATATAGATAGGAACTTACCAAGTGAGAAGATGTACCTCTCATGGTGAATGGTCCTGATGTGCTCATTGTAGGTCTTCTTTCTGGACCATTCCTTGTTGCAAGCTGAGCAGAAAGACTTCCTACAGAGCCCATGCAAAGAGCTATCATACTGGGATATGGAGACCTCTAAGAATAGCTACATACCCTTGAGATGATGCCATTGCTTTGGTGAAAGGTTATTGGAATGGAGAGGTGAAGTAGATGCAAAAATAAAGTGCAGTGGTGTGCAGGTAGAGCCAATAGGGGGTTCATTTCGCATTTTTTCACATTTGGAACTCAGCATTGAACCCCCTAGATCATGTGGTTACAGAAAGGCTCTGAGCCTTTGAGTAAGCACATGATCTAGGGGACCTAGGAGTCATTTGTTGGCTGTAGTTCGCATTTTTGATCCTTTTAAATGGCAATACTTGCTGCTACAAGTTGCTTATCACTTTGAACTTATGCTTTCTGACATTCTGAACAACTTTCTCCACTCAAGGAAGCCATGAAAATGAGATCCTGAGTCACCATTCACTGATTCCCTAACAAACTTCGCATTTTTGCACCTTTTATTTGTATTAAAAAGGCCCTAACTACTCCGGAGTTTTTGCATTTTATGCTTCTTGACATTCTGAACAACTTTCCTCTATATACCTAAGCAATTAGAGCAAGTTGTGCCCATTTATTGAATAAAAAAATGCCCTCAGAGCGGATTTTGCTGGTGGGAATCTCCCCTTAGCCTCCTAGGTCATGTGTTTACAGAAAGGCTCTGAGCCTTTGAGTAAGCACATGATCTAGGAGAGCTAGGAGTCATCTCCTGGCTGTACTTCGCATTTTTGCTCATTTTAAATAGGAATACCTGCTGCTACAAATTGTCCATGACTTCGGACTTATGTTTTTTGACATTCTGAACAACTTTCTCCACTCAAGCAAGTGCTCAAAATCAATTCCTGGCCTTCTACAGGCATGTCTCCTCCTCAATTTCGCATTTTTGAGCCTGTAGCTTGTCCCTAAAAAATGCTAGTGATGTCTGGTCAACTGTACCCTATGTAATTTCGCATTCTGAACAACTTTCTCCACCAAAGCTAGCCATGAAAATCAAATCCTGAGTCACTATTCCAATATTTGCTATTTTAGTTCGCATTTTTGCTCTTTTTGATTGCCTTAAAAGGGTGCTACCTACTCCGGAGTTTTTGCTACTTATGTTTTTCATCATTCTGAACAACTTTCTCCTATATACCTAAGCAATTGGAGAAGATCCTGGCCTTGTATTCACAAAAAAAGCTCATTAGAGCGGAAATTGAAGTCCCTAATGTGAGCTACTGACTGTGGGAAGCTAGTTTGTAATGAGGTCACACTTGTGATGAGTTGTGACTGTGAGAAAATGCGAAAACTCAGCATCCATAATAGGCAGGCATCCATAATAGGCAGGTCAGGGGAAAAGGGGAACAGGGGCCCATTAAATAAAACACAAAGATAATTCTGTAGCTCAGGCTCAAGTGGGCCCAAGTGGACACAACAACAGCCCAATCCTGGGGGATATATAAGGGAAGGATTGGGGAGTTGTTGTGTCCACTTGGGCCCATTTCCCACCTCCCTAAAGCCAGTATAGTGGTTTTGCAGGTAGTAATCCAGCTGCTGAATGATGAGGAAGTGGCCCAAGTGGACACAACAGGGCTTCCCAGATAGCTCTGGGGTATACCTAGAGATGGTAGGTTGTTGTGTCCGCTTGGGCCCACTTCCTGAGACTTGGGCCCCCCTCCTCCTCGTCCCGAAACGGTATTTCATTTATAGGACGAGCTAGAGGGCAGCTATCTCCGTAGAAATTTTATCAGTATACTCTCCCAACATGCCCGGACGTTTTTCGTCACCTAACCCGGCGTCGGGGAGCGACGGTTGCTTCGCTACGCTCAGCGACATTCTGGACGAAGATGGGGGCGTGGGAGGACAACGGGACAAGAAAGGCCGGACACAACAAGTTGATAACCCATCAGTAGGCCCTAACGGAGGAGTGTGAAGTTGTTGTGTCCGGATCGGAGGAGGTCGGCGGAATAGGCTGCCTATTCCAGCGGATAATATAGATAGGCACCTGTACCAAGTCCAGAAGATCCTCCACCAGTCGTCGATCCTGCAAGTAAGGCGCCAGGTGCGTATGCCAGCCAGTCATCTGGACCATGAGAGGGAGTTCATGGGGATGAATGGGCTGTAGTATCTGAGTAGTGGTGGTGAGACCTGGTAGCAGTTTCGAGGCGTAAATATCGAGCAAGGACACGTCGCCAGGTTGCGTTGGAAGGGGAGCCGTAACCTCGAAGTAGTGACGGTGCAGCACGGTCCAGAACGTTTGGACAGTGGCGGTGCGGAATGGTGAACCGAATTGCGAGCCAGCTGGTGCGTTCTTGCAAACATGTTTGCCCATTGACGTCTTCTTAACAGTGCAGTACGTACAGGTATTGCAGCGAAAGCCAGCGTGAATAGCGAGTCCCTCAATTGGTGTCCCTAACGTCTTGGGAGCCAAGGCGCTTTCCGAAGAGACGAGATGCAGCCGGCCGAGAACATGTAGTAGAACCTTTTCATCATCACGGGAGACGGTGAAGCCATGCGAACGGAGATGCGCCACGACCTTCGAGGGGACCCAGGCCTCAAGACAAGCCATGCAGTGAAGCGTGGAGTAGTGGCGATGCACCCTAAGTCCATACTTAGCCAGCGTATCTGTTGTGGTCAAGTCGCTGATGGCGGGTTGAGCAGCCGTAATCCGCTGTGTGGGTAAACTCGGAAGCGGACGTGGCGTGAGGTCGAGATCTGGAGAAGAGGAGCGAGGCGTGTCAAGACGTGGCGGAGTAGATGGGTGAGCTGGTGATGCAGGTGGAGGCGTATCACGAAGACCAGTAGAAGGGAGGCGAAGCGGATTGGCCTTTGGAGTAGGCGAAGACTCGGGCGCATCCTGGGAACATATACAGTCAGTTAAAAGCAAATTGAATTAGATTGAATACTAACTTGGACTGGCAAATCCACATCCATGAGGTCAGACTCCTCATCCAAAGATGGTGGAGTTTGAGCCAGTTCAGCTCCCTCATCCCCTTCTACAGCCTTGAAGGAGAACTTGCCCACTTTGTGAACACTCCTAGAGTGGTGGTTGAAGTTCTTGACATTTTCATGCTGAACCTCACATAAGGGACAGCAGAGCAACTGCTCAATGCCATCCCTAACCACTAAGTAATCTTTGCTATCTAATTACAGTTGGTACAACTACTGGTTGATGGGAAAGAGAAAGGAACTTACCAAGTGAGAAGATGTACCTCTCATGGTGAATGGTCCTGATGTGCTCATTGTAGGTCTTCTTTCTGGACCATTCCTTGTTGCAAGCTGAGCAGAAAGACTTCCTACAGAGCCCATGCAAAGAGCTATCATACTGGGATATGGAGACCTCTAAGAATAGCTACATACCCTTGAGATGATGCCATTGCTTTGGTGAAAGGTTATTGGAATGGAGAGGTGAAGTAGATGCAAAAATAAAGTGCAGTGGTGTGCAGGTAGAGCCAATAGGGGGTTCATTTCGCATTTTTTCACATTTGGAACTCAGCATTGAACCCCCTAGATCATGTGGTTACAGAAAGGCTCTGAGCCTTTGAGTAAGCACATGATCTAGGGGACCTAGGAGTCATTTGTTGGCTGTAGTTCGCATTTTTGATCCTTTTAAATGGCAATACTTGCTGCTACAAGTTGCTTATCACTTTGAACTTATGCTTTCTGACATTCTGAACAACTTTCTCCACTCAAGGAAGCCATGAAAATGAGATCCTGAGTCACCATTCACTGATTCCCTAACAAACTTCGCATTTTTGCACCTTTTATTTGTATTAAAAAGGCCCTAACTACTCCGGAGTTTTTGCATTTTATGCTTCTTGACATTCTGAACAACTTTCCTCTATATACCTAAGCAATTAGAGCAAGTTGTGCCCATTTATTGAATAAAAAAATGCCCTCAGAGCGGATTTTGCTGGTGGGAATCTCCCCTTAGCCTCCTAGGTCATGTGTTTACAGAAAGGCTCTGAGCCTTTGAGTAAGCACATGATCTAGGAGAGCTAGGAGTCATCTCCTGGCTGTACTTCGCATTTTTGCTCATTTTAAATAGGAATACCTGCTGCTACAAATTGTCCATGACTTCGGACTTATGTTTTTTGACATTCTGAACAACTTTCTCCACTCAAGCAAGTGCTCAAAATCAATTCCTGGCCTTCTACAGGCATGTCTCCTCCTCAATTTCGCATTTTTGAGCCTGTAGCTTGTCCCTAAAAAATGCTAGTGATGTCTGGTCAACTGTACCCTATGTAATTTCGCATTCTGAACAACTTTCTCCACCAAAGCTAGCCATGAAAATCAAATCCTGAGTCACTATTCCAATATTTGCTATTTTAGTTCGCATTTTTGCTCTTTTTGATTGCCTTAAAAGGGTGCTACCTACTCCGGAGTTTTTGCTACTTATGTTTTTCATCATTCTGAACAACTTTCTCCTATATACCTAAGCAATTGGAGAAGATCCTGGCCTTGTATTCACAAAAAAAGCTCATTAGAGCGGAAATTGAAGTCCCTAATGTGAGCTACTGACTGTGGGAAGCTAGTTTGTAATGAGGTCACACTTGTGATGAGTTGTGACTGTGAGAAAATGCGAAAACTCAGCATCCATAATAGGCAGGCATCCATAATAGGCAGGTCAGGGGAAAAGGGGAACAGGGGCCCATTAAATAAAACACAAAGATAATTCTGTAGCTCAGGCTCAAGTGGGCCCAAGTGGACACAACAACAGCCCAATCCTGGGGGATATATAAGGGAAGGATTGGGGAGTTGTTGTGTCCACTTGGGCCCATTTCCCACCTCCCTAAAGCCAGTATAGTGGTTTTGCAGGTAGTAATCCAGCTGCTGAATGATGAGGAAGTGGCCCAAGTGGACACAACAGGGCTTCCCAGATAGCTCTGGGGTATACCTAGAGATGGTAGGTTGTTGTGTCCGCTTGGGCCCACTTCCTGAGACTTGGGCCCCCCTCCTCCTCGTCCCGAAACGGTATTTCATTTATAGGACGAGCTAGAGGGCAGCTATCTCCGTAGAAATTTTATCAGTATACTCTCCCAACATGCCCGGACGTTTTTCGTCACCTAACCCGGCGTCGGGGAGCGACGGTTGCTTCGCTACGCTCAGCGACATTCTGGACGAAGATGGGGGCGTGGGAGGACAACGGGACAAGAAAGGCCGGACACAACAAGTTGATAACCCATCAGTAGGCCCTAACGGAGGAGTGTGAAGTTGTTGTGTCCGGATCGGAGGAGGTCGGCGGAATAGGCTGCCTATTCCAGCGGATAATATAGATAGGTCCGAATCGTAGACTCGTCTTCCAGTGGCTTGAAGTGAACACTCTCACTTGAATCGAAGATTAGAAACGAACAGACTATTGTAAGCAAGACGTACATGGGATACTTCTTCAACATCTTGCGGATTTCGAAAGACGCTGTACTGATTTTACGTCCAGCGATTTGAAGGTAATCATTCGCCACATCACCAAGCTTGGCTAGCCGACTCCCTGATCTGCCGGTAGGCACCTGTACCAAGTCCAGAAGATCCTCCACCAGTCGTCGATCCTGCAAGTAAGGCGCCAGGTGCGTATGCCAGCCAGTCATCTGGACCATGAGAGGGAGTTCATGGGGATGAATGGGCTGTAGTATCTGAGTAGTGGTGGTGAGACCTGGTAGCAGTTTCGAGGCGTAAATATCGAGCAAGGACACGTCGCCAGGTTGCGTTGGAAGGGGAGCCGTAACCTCGAAGTAGTGACGGTGCAGCACGGTCCAGAACGTTTGGACAGTGGCGGTGCGGAATGGTGAACCGAATTGCGAGCCAGCTGGTGCGTTCTTGCAAACATGTTTGCCCATTGACGTCTTCTTAACAGTGCAGTACGTACAGGTATTGCAGCGAAAGCCAGCGTGAATAGCGAGTCCCTCAATTGGTGTCCCTAACGTCTTGGGAGCCAAGGCGCTTTCCGAAGAGACGAGATGCAGCCGGCCGAGAACATGTAGTAGAACCTTTTCATCATCACGGGAGACGGTGAAGCCATGCGAACGGAGATGCGCCACGACCTTCGAGGGGACCCAGGCCTCAAGACAAGCCATGCAGTGAAGCGTGGAGTAGTGGCGATGCACCCTAAGTCCATACTTAGCCAGCGTATCTGTTGTGGTCAAGTCGCTGATGGCGGGTTGAGCAGCCGTAATCCGCTGTGTGGGTAAACTCGGAAGCGGACGTGGCGTGAGGTCGAGATCTGGAGAAGAGGAGCGAGGCGTGTCAAGACGTGGCGGAGTAGATGGGTGAGCTGGTGATGCAGGTGGAGGCGTATCACGAAGACCAGTAGAAGGGAGGCGAAGCGGATTGGCCTTTGGAGTAGGCGAAGACTCGGGCGCATCCTGGGAACATATACAGTCAGTTAAAAGCAAATTGAATTAGATTGAATACTAACTTGGACTGGCAAATCCACATCCATGAGGTCAGACTCCTCATCCAAAGATGGTGGAGTTTGAGCCAGTTCAGCTCCCTCATCCCCTTCTACAGCCTTGAAGGAGAACTTGCCCACTTTGTGAACACTCCTAGAGTGGTGGTTGAAGTTCTTGACATTTTCATGCTGAACCTCACATAAGGGACAGCAGAGCAACTGCTCAATGCCATCCCTAACCACTAAGTAATCTTTGCTATCTAATTACAGTTGGTACAACTACTGGTTGATGGGAAAGAGAAAGGAACTTACCAAGTGAGAAGATGTACCTCTCATGGTGAATGGTCCTGATGTGCTCATTGTAGGTCTTCTTTCTGGACCATTCCTTGTTGCAAGCTGAGCAGAAAGACTTCCTACAGAGCCCATGCAAAGAGCTATCATACTGGGATATGGAGACCTCTAAGAATAGCTACATACCCTTGAGATGATGCCATTGCTTTGGTGAAAGGTTATTGGAATGGAGAGGTGAAGTAGATGCAAAAATAAAGTGCAGTGGTGTGCAGGTAGAGCCAATAGGGGGTTCATTTCGCATTTTTTCACATTTGGAACTCAGCATTGAACCCCCTAGATCATGTGGTTACAGAAAGGCTCTGAGCCTTTGAGTAAGCACATGATCTAGGGGACCTAGGAGTCATTTGTTGGCTGTAGTTCGCATTTTTGATCCTTTTAAATGGCAATACTTGCTGCTACAAGTTGCTTATCACTTTGAACTTATGCTTTCTGACATTCTGAACAACTTTCTCCACTCAAGGAAGCCATGAAAATGAGATCCTGAGTCACCATTCACTGATTCCCTAACAAACTTCGCATTTTTGCACCTTTTATTTGTATTAAAAAGGCCCTAACTACTCCGGAGTTTTTGCATTTTATGCTTCTTGACATTCTGAACAACTTTCCTCTATATACCTAAGCAATTAGAGCAAGTTGTGCCCATTTATTGAATAAAAAAATGCCCTCAGAGCGGATTTTGCTGGTGGGAATCTCCCCTTAGCCTCCTAGGTCATGTGTTTACAGAAAGGCTCTGAGCCTTTGAGTAAGCACATGATCTAGGAGAGCTAGGAGTCATCTCCTGGCTGTACTTCGCATTTTTGCTCATTTTAAATAGGAATACCTGCTGCTACAAATTGTCCATGACTTCGGACTTATGTTTTTTGACATTCTGAACAACTTTCTCCACTCAAGCAAGTGCTCAAAATCAATTCCTGGCCTTCTACAGGCATGTCTCCTCCTCAATTTCGCATTTTTGAGCCTGTAGCTTGTCCCTAAAAAATGCTAGTGATGTCTGGTCAACTGTACCCTATGTAATTTCGCATTCTGAACAACTTTCTCCACCAAAGCTAGCCATGAAAATCAAATCCTGAGTCACTATTCCAATATTTGCTATTTTAGTTCGCATTTTTGCTCTTTTTGATTGCCTTAAAAGGGTGCTACCTACTCCGGAGTTTTTGCTACTTATGTTTTTCATCATTCTGAACAACTTTCTCCTATATACCTAAGCAATTGGAGAAGATCCTGGCCTTGTATTCACAAAAAAAGCTCATTAGAGCGGAAATTGAAGTCCCTAATGTGAGCTACTGACTGTGGGAAGCTAGTTTGTAATGAGGTCACACTTGTGATGAGTTGTGACTGTGAGAAAATGCGAAAACTCAGCATCCATAATAGGCAGGCATCCATAATAGGCAGGTCAGGGGAAAAGGGGAACAGGGGCCCATTAAATAAAACACAAAGATAATTCTGTAGCTCAGGCTCAAGTGGGCCCAAGTGGACACAACAACAGCCCAATCCTGGGGGATATATAAGGGAAGGATTGGGGAGTTGTTGTGTCCACTTGGGCCCATTTCCCACCTCCCTAAAGCCAGTATAGTGGTTTTGCAGGTAGTAATCCAGCTGCTGAATGATGAGGAAGTGGCCCAAGTGGACACAACAGGGCTTCCCAGATAGCTCTGGGGTATACCTAGAGATGGTAGGTTGTTGTGTCCGCTTGGGCCCACTTCCTGAGACTTGGGCCCCCCTCCTCCTCGTCCCGAAACGGTATTTCATTTATAGGACGAGCTAGAGGGCAGCTATCTCCGTAGAAATTTTATCAGTATACTCTCCCAACATGCCCGGACGTTTTTCGTCACCTAACCCGGCGTCGGGGAGCGACGGTTGCTTCGCTACGCTCAGCGACATTCTGGACGAAGATGGGGGCGTGGGAGGACAACGGGACAAGAAAGGCCGGACACAACAAGTTGATAACCCATCAGTAGGCCCTAACGGAGGAGTGTGAAGTTGTTGTGTCCGGATCGGAGGAGGTCGGCGGAATAGGCTGCCTATTCCAGCGGATAATATAGATAGGCGCTTTCCGAAGAGACGAGATGCAGCCGGCCGAGAACATGTAGTAGAACCTTTTCATCATCACGGGAGACGGTGAAGCCATGCGAACGGAGATGCGCCACGACCTTCGAGGGGACCCAGGCCTCAAGACAAGCCATGCAGTGAAGCGTGGAGTAGTGGCGATGCACCCTAAGTCCATACTTAGCCAGCGTATCTGTTGTGGTCAAGTCGCTGATGGCGGGTTGAGCAGCCGTAATCCGCTGTGTGGGTAAACTCGGAAGCGGACGTGGCGTGAGGTCGAGATCTGGAGAAGAGGAGCGAGGCGTGTCAAGACGTGGCGGAGTAGATGGGTGAGCTGGTGATGCAGGTGGAGGCGTATCACGAAGACCAGTAGAAGGGAGGCGAAGCGGATTGGCCTTTGGAGTAGGCGAAGACTCGGGCGCATCCTGGGAACATATACAGTCAGTTAAAAGCAAATTGAATTAGATTGAATACTAACTTGGACTGGCAAATCCACATCCATGAGGTCAGACTCCTCATCCAAAGATGGTGGAGTTTGAGCCAGTTCAGCTCCCTCATCCCCTTCTACAGCCTTGAAGGAGAACTTGCCCACTTTGTGAACACTCCTAGAGTGGTGGTTGAAGTTCTTGACATTTTCATGCTGAACCTCACATAAGGGACAGCAGAGCAACTGCTCAATGCCATCCCTAACCACTAAGTAATCTTTGCTATCTAATTACAGTTGGTACAACTACTGGTTGATGGGAAAGAGAAAGGAACTTACCAAGTGAGAAGATGTACCTCTCATGGTGAATGGTCCTGATGTGCTCATTGTAGGTCTTCTTTCTGGACCATTCCTTGTTGCAAGCTGAGCAGAAAGACTTCCTACAGAGCCCATGCAAAGAGCTATCATACTGGGATATGGAGACCTCTAAGAATAGCTACATACCCTTGAGATGATGCCATTGCTTTGGTGAAAGGTTATTGGAATGGAGAGGTGAAGTAGATGCAAAAATAAAGTGCAGTGGTGTGCAGGTAGAGCCAATAGGGGGTTCATTTCGCATTTTTTCACATTTGGAACTCAGCATTGAACCCCCTAGATCATGTGGTTACAGAAAGGCTCTGAGCCTTTGAGTAAGCACATGATCTAGGGGACCTAGGAGTCATTTGTTGGCTGTAGTTCGCATTTTTGATCCTTTTAAATGGCAATACTTGCTGCTACAAGTTGCTTATCACTTTGAACTTATGCTTTCTGACATTCTGAACAACTTTCTCCACTCAAGGAAGCCATGAAAATGAGATCCTGAGTCACCATTCACTGATTCCCTAACAAACTTCGCATTTTTGCACCTTTTATTTGTATTAAAAAGGCCCTAACTACTCCGGAGTTTTTGCATTTTATGCTTCTTGACATTCTGAACAACTTTCCTCTATATACCTAAGCAATTAGAGCAAGTTGTGCCCATTTATTGAATAAAAAAATGCCCTCAGAGCGGATTTTGCTGGTGGGAATCTCCCCTTAGCCTCCTAGGTCATGTGTTTACAGAAAGGCTCTGAGCCTTTGAGTAAGCACATGATCTAGGAGAGCTAGGAGTCATCTCCTGGCTGTACTTCGCATTTTTGCTCATTTTAAATAGGAATACCTGCTGCTACAAATTGTCCATGACTTCGGACTTATGTTTTTTGACATTCTGAACAACTTTCTCCACTCAAGCAAGTGCTCAAAATCAATTCCTGGCCTTCTACAGGCATGTCTCCTCCTCAATTTCGCATTTTTGAGCCTGTAGCTTGTCCCTAAAAAATGCTAGTGATGTCTGGTCAACTGTACCCTATGTAATTTCGCATTCTGAACAACTTTCTCCACCAAAGCTAGCCATGAAAATCAAATCCTGAGTCACTATTCCAATATTTGCTAT
Organism: Pleurotus pulmonarius; assembly: GCA_012980535.1. Lineage (NCBI taxonomy): Eukaryota > Fungi > Basidiomycota > Agaricomycetes > Agaricales > Pleurotaceae > Pleurotus > Pleurotus pulmonarius. The sequence continues at coordinate 36,736 of SJKF01000017.1, forward strand.
TTTAGTTCGCATTTTTGCTCTTTTTGATTGCCTTAAAAGGGTGCTACCTACTCCGGAGTTTTTGCTACTTATGTTTTTCATCATTCTGAACAACTTTCTCCTATATACCTAAGCAATTGGAGAAGATCCTGGCCTTGTATTCACAAAAAAAGCTCATTAGAGCGGAAATTGAAGTCCCTAATGTGAGCTACTGACTGTGGGAAGCTAGTTTGTAATGAGGTCACACTTGTGATGAGTTGTGACTGTGAGAAAATGCGAAAACTCAGCATCCATAATAGGCAGGCATCCATAATAGGCAGGTCAGGGGAAAAGGGGAACAGGGGCCCATTAAATAAAACACAAAGATAATTCTGTAGCTCAGGCTCAAGTGGGCCCAAGTGGACACAACAACAGCCCAATCCTGGGGGATATATAAGGGAAGGATTGGGGAGTTGTTGTGTCCACTTGGGCCCATTTCCCACCTCCCTAAAGCCAGTATAGTGGTTTTGCAGGTAGTAATCCAGCTGCTGAATGATGAGGAAGTGGCCCAAGTGGACACAACAGGGCTTCCCAGATAGCTCTGGGGTATACCTAGAGATGGTAGGTTGTTGTGTCCGCTTGGGCCCACTTCCTGAGACTTGGGCCCCCCTCCTCCTCGTCCCGAAACGGTATTTCATTTATAGGACGAGCTAGAGGGCAGCTATCTCCGTAGAAATTTTATCAGTATACTCTCCCAACATGCCCGGACGTTTTTCGTCACCTAACCCGGCGTCGGGGAGCGACGGTTGCTTCGCTACGCTCAGCGACATTCTGGACGAAGATGGGGGCGTGGGAGGACAACGGGACAAGAAAGGCCGGACACAACAAGTTGATAACCCATCAGTAGGCCCTAACGGAGGAGTGTGAAGTTGTTGTGTCCGGATCGGAGGAGGTCGGCGGAATAGGCTGCCTATTCCAGCGGATAATATAGATAGGAGGTCGGCGGAATAGGCTGCCTATTCCAGCGGATAATATAGATAGGGGCTCAAGGGGTCATATTCTGGTGTAAATTCGCATTTTTGCTACTTTCTGGAGCCTAGAAAGCGTGGGAATCACTTCGGTCCAATTCATCGTTATGTTTTTTGCTATTCTGAACAACTTTCTCCACTCAAGCAAGTCATGAAAATCACTTCCTGACCTTGTATAGCCATGTCTCCCCCTCAATTTCGCATTTTTGCTACTATAACTTGGTCTAGAAAGGTGCTACTGATGTCAGGTCAATTGTACCCTATGTAATTTCGCATTCTGAACAACTTTGGTCACTAAAGCAAGTCCTCAAACTCAAATCCTGAGCTTCTATCATCAAAAAAGTCCATTTTGAGCGGATTTTCTAAGTATTTACTAGCTAATGATATATATATGCCATCTAATTACCTCCTCCTTCAGCCTTCCTTGCTGCTTCAGCCTCCTTTGCCTTGTAGTTGGCCAACCATAGCAGTAGCTCTATGGCATTGCTGAAGTTCCCTGGTTCTTCTGTCACCAACCATTCTGCAAATTCTTCCAAGGTTGCCACTGGGTTCATCTTCAGCACAGACAGATCTTGGCATGCCTTCTCCCTCAGCTCCTTGGTGTTCCTGATGTGCCATACAGCCAGTATCACAGTGTCCTGGAGTCCTCCACATGATTTGCCCCCCTTTGATAAGTCTCCATGATTGCTTGGTAGCCATGATTGCCCAGTGGTCTTGCACTTGCCCTGTGGTAAATGGCAATGGAAGCAGTAGGAGTACATCACTTTGTACTTCATCATGCCCCTCAGACGCTGCCAGCCAATAGCATTAGCATATGGACCAGGCAGCTTCTGATGTTCGTGACATGTAATGAATGGTGGCCAGTGGTGTTCCTTCACCATCGTTCCATTGATTGCCCAGCATGCCTTGCAGTGTCCATTCAAGTACTTGCATAAGTTGTTGAGCTTGTTGAACTTGTAGTTTTTAGCGTCAACTAGCTGGCGATGGTATGCTTGATCAAGTTGAATGGGAAGCGCTGGTCCAGAAGACGTTGCCTGTAGCTGAGTCTCAGATGGGCGTGCGAGATGTAGGCGCTTGACTGGTGGAGCTGTACTTGGCACGTCATCTGCGGGACGCTTTCGAGATGTGGTGGACGGAAGAGAGAGTGTCGTAGATGCTGAGGCGACTGGTGGAGGTACAACTGGAGGGGCTGGAGTGGCTGTAGCAGAAGAAGCGGTTGAGGTGGTGGTGGTAGTGGATGCTGACGTATCTTCAAATAGCGATTGATCCAAGTTGGCCAACTCGACGTCGTCGAAACTGCTGAACAAGTAGTCGTCATCTGAATCATCTCCAGACGTAGCCGGTTGCGTGATACTGGTGGAAGCTGCAGCAGGCTGAACGTTTGTAGTCGTCCTTGGTACCACACCCATGACCCGTTCCCATTCACTACGCTTGATGTCCTGGATAAGCTGGTGATACGCGTGGCTGAATGGCAAGTCGGGATCGCACAAGTTGCATAGCCGAGTGTTGGGATGAATCTTGGCCAGTTCCCGACATGTTTGAATACGTCCATCAAGTAATTTCGAATGAACCGCCCTATGACACCCACCCCAGCCTCTGATCCACTGCAACGTCTCTGTTGTGCAATCTCGATCATCAAGTCGAGAATGAGGATCGATGATATGAACAGCCCTGTCATTGATCAGAATCGCTTTAGCAAAACCGCCACCACGACCACCACGACCAGCGCCTTGAATGATGTTGAGAATGTTGTAGGGAACACCAACAAAGACGATAGCGACCACGTTTGCATGATCAACACCATGTATCATGCCAGTCGTAGCAGTAATCCAGCGGAGTTCTTCAGTCGTGCCATGCATCCAGTTGTGTTCGTTGTCTGCTCTGACGCTAGTGTCGAGTTTCGAATGCGAGACGACATTGTGAGTATAGCCAGCCAGTTTGGTTGCATCATCAGTCGTTTGAGTGAAGACGATGCCCTTGTCGTTTGGCCCAAAGTCCTTATCCAGAATAGCAATGACGCCACGAATGACCTCATGCATGGGAACTATGTTCCTGTCCATAGTGTATTGGTGGTATTCGATGTGAGGCTGAGGAACTGGCGAACGAAGAATAACTGTTGAACGGCGAGCACCAACCAGTGTGAGGAAGTCTGACTCCTTCTTGATAGGAAGCGTGGCGGTGAGGTAGACCTTTTGAACTGGGAAGTCGGCTAGATGCCATAGCTGGAGGAAGTCCTTGCGCCATGAGTTCGAGGTGAAGATCTGATGCGCTTCGTCTATCACAATACGTTTGATACATCCTTCATTCTCTGCGTAGGCGCTGTATACTTTTAAGCACAAGCTGATGATGAACTAAGAAGTACTCACTTGGCAAACGTAGCAGAAATAGCAGTCTCCAAAGCCACAAATACCAGTGGTGATCTGCCCATATCCCGATGCTTGCTGGTGTAATGAAGTGCATTGAGACCGAAAGCCTGAGCCTTGAGCAACTGGTCTTGAAGTAGAGCCTTGTTGGGAACGACCACGATTGTCTTGTAACCAAGATGTTGCTCCTTGAAGACTGGTAGAAGATACGACAAGCTTTTGCCTCCACCAGTTGGAAGAATACCGACAAAGTTGTTCTCCAAAGCTAAGGCATGTTCCACGATCTCGCGTTGACGTGGCGACTTGAACTCTGCATTTGGATTCTTGAAGAACTTGCGAAGCAAGTCGAGTGCAACTCCTGGTTCATTAACGGAAGGCCCAGGTGGTGGTGGTGGTGCAGCAGGTGAAGAAGAAGGGACTGGAGGAAGAGAAGAAACGGCGGGAGGAATGGAGGCAGCAGGTGCTGCTGGTTCTGGTGGATCGTCGCCATACAAGTCGTCAATCTCAGTGTAATCCCCTTGAGCAATCTCCTGAGGTGGTGTAGCGGTGCGAATGGGTGTAGACGTAGACTCGTGCAAGGGGAAGCGTGGTGCTGAATCTGCATAGCGAATACCTTCTGATTGAGCAATGAAGAGCGCTTTCTGAACACCCTCTGCGACCGATTTCTGCACCTTGGACTCCACAGCATCCATAACCCGAGCCATGGCAGCAGTGACAGCGCCCGTAACCGTATTCGCAATCTCAGCACTTATCCCTGCAAGCAAGGCAGCTGTATCGATAGCAGGCGCAGCAGCCGTAACACCAGAGGTCGTGGAGGCAGTCGTAGTGGGGAACAGCTGATTGCGCTTCTTGACTATCAGCGGAACCATGGGTGGATACTCTGGGAAGCAGCCCATCATTCTTGCCCAGGCGTCAGAGGCGAAACCGAAGCGTAGCACCGTGTCGCTGGTCAGAGACGGAAGGTGGCCAGCCTCTGGTGCGTAGTGGGCACGTTCCACTCTTGTAGTATGCCCACGAAGCTCAGCGAAAGCGTCTTCACCCTCCATGGCAAGCTGGAACTCTGAGCCCAAGTAGACGCGCCCCATCTCAACCGTAAGTTGACGGAAGTTGCGCAAGCCGCAGTCCCTAACACCAGCCTTCTGCTGCATGAACGTGGCCAGGAGTTCGCTGAACGTATCTGCAGTGATCACCTTCCCCATGTCGAGCCACAGGTACTCCGAATACAGCAGCGCAGTCTCTTCATTCCAAGCGACACGAGCCAGAATCTGTTCCAGAGGACGTATACCAAGCAAGTAGATCTCCAGCAAGCGGGTGAGTTCTGGATGGCACTTCATAGCGATGAACAACTCTGCGCCTTGATTATGTTCTCCTTTGGTACGACGTGTGACGAGCCAGAGGTCCTTGAGCGAACGGAAGACAGTGCGAGGTCGATTCGAGTTGCGGATCTTGTGCTCCACAAACTCTGCACCACGCGGATCAGGGCCAGCCGTAATGAAACTGTATAGCGCCAGAGAGTGATTGATCTCGCGCATTATCCCAAGTACCTCCAAGACGGCAGCTTGATTCCAAACAGCACCACCAGCGTTGTCCTTCCGTAACAGAGCACGGCCAGGCGTATTGAGTAGCGCAGCCATGAGCTGATTGCGCTTTGGAACCAGGGAGTCGATGTCGTCCATCCAGGAAGAACCTCTATCTACAGTTCTCCAGTCGTCACTGATGTTGTCAGGAATCGAGTACTCAAATACTTCAGTGTTGAACAGAGAGGTAATTTGAGTCTGAATGTGCGTGGCAAGTCCTTCAACTGCAAGCCGTAACCGTGGGACGTCCAGAACACTGCGTTGGTACGTGATGAGTTGACCATCAGCGCTGACCATGGTTGCAGGAGCCGCAGTGGAGTTGTGCACGAGAGACGAGATGTACGACTGGTAGTTTGAAACTGTATTGAAGGCAGAGCGTACGTTTGGTGCAAGATGGAGCTTGACTTGGTCTTCTACAACTCTGATAGACAAGTTAGAAGACAACCACCAGCATACTGCAAGGAACTCACTCCTCGAACTCCTTTCCAGAACCGTCATGATGGCCAAGCGCATGGATGAAGCACGTAATGCGGCAGAGATACTTGAGGATAGCCAGTGGTTGTGTCATGTAGTGACACGGTTTGAAAGAACCATCATCTTGAACCGATAATAGTGCTAAGAAGCATTCGATGAACCGACTCCATTTGCTGCTGCCGTCCTCAGATTCCGTAACGCTGGGGAAACGACCAAGCATTGGCTGAACCAGTGTATGCATCGTAATGACCCGGGTATTCTTGTCGACACCATCTGCTAGTGTGGCCAGAAGTGCTTTGGCGTGGGCGATGTCGTCCTCTGAGAGTGGGAACTCGTAGCCAGACTTGTTGCGCGCACCATCTATTGACTTGATGATTGCGTTGGCCAGCTTAGCAAGAACCGCAGAGTAGGTCCGAATCGTAGACTCGTCTTCCAGTGGCTTGAAGTGAACACTCTCACTTGAATCGAAGATTAGAAACGAACAGACTATTGTAAGCAAGACGTACATGGGATACTTCTTCAACATCTTGCGGATTTCGAAAGACGCTGTACTGATTTTACGTCCAGCGATTTGAAGGTAATCATTCGCCACATCACCAAGCTTGGCTAGCCGACTCCCTGATCTGCCGGTAGGCACCTGTACCAAGTCCAGAAGATCCTCCACCAGTCGTCGATCCTGCAAGTAAGGCGCCAGGTGCGTATGCCAGCCAGTCATCTGGACCATGAGAGGGAGTTCATGGGGATGAATGGGCTGTAGTATCTGAGTAGTGGTGGTGAGACCTGGTAGCAGTTTCGAGGCGTAAATATCGAGCAAGGACACGTCGCCAGGTTGCGTTGGAAGGGGAGCCGTAACCTCGAAGTAGTGACGGTGCAGCACGGTCCAGAACGTTTGGACAGTGGCGGTGCGGAATGGTGAACCGAATTGCGAGCCAGCTGGTGCGTTCTTGCAAACATGTTTGCCCATTGACGTCTTCTTAACAGTGCAGTACGTACAGGTATTGCAGCGAAAGCCAGCGTGAATAGCGAGTCCCTCAATTGGTGTCCCTAACGTCTTGGGAGCCAAGGCGCTTTCCGAAGAGACGAGATGCAGCCGGCCGAGAACATGTAGTAGAACCTTTTCATCATCACGGGAGACGGTGAAGCCATGCGAACGGAGATGCGCCACGACCTTCGAGGGGACCCAGGCCTCAAGACAAGCCATGCAGTGAAGCGTGGAGTAGTGGCGATGCACCCTAAGTCCATACTTAGCCAGCGTATCTGTTGTGGTCAAGTCGCTGATGGCGGGTTGAGCAGCCGTAATCCGCTGTGTGGGTAAACTCGGAAGCGGACGTGGCGTGAGGTCGAGATCTGGAGAAGAGGAGCGAGGCGTGTCAAGACGTGGCGGAGTAGATGGGTGAGCTGGTGATGCAGGTGGAGGCGTATCACGAAGACCAGTAGAAGGGAGGCGAAGCGGATTGGCCTTTGGAGTAGGCGAAGACTCGGGCGCATCCTGGGAACATATACAGTCAGTTAAAAGCAAATTGAATTAGATTGAATACTAACTTGGACTGGCAAATCCACATCCATGAGGTCAGACTCCTCATCCAAAGATGGTGGAGTTTGAGCCAGTTCAGCTCCCTCATCCCCTTCTACAGCCTTGAAGGAGAACTTGCCCACTTTGTGAACACTCCTAGAGTGGTGGTTGAAGTTCTTGACATTTTCATGCTGAACCTCACATAAGGGACAGCAGAGCAACTGCTCAATGCCATCCCTAACCACTAAGTAATCTTTGCTATCTAATTACAGTTGGTACAACTACTGGTTGATGGGAAAGAGAAAGGAACTTACCAAGTGAGAAGATGTACCTCTCATGGTGAATGGTCCTGATGTGCTCATTGTAGGTCTTCTTTCTGGACCATTCCTTGTTGCAAGCTGAGCAGAAAGACTTCCTACAGAGCCCATGCAAAGAGCTATCATACTGGGATATGGAGACCTCTAAGAATAGCTACATACCCTTGAGATGATGCCATTGCTTTGGTGAAAGGTTATTGGAATGGAGAGGTGAAGTAGATGCAAAAATAAAGTGCAGTGGTGTGCAGGTAGAGCCAATAGGGGGTTCATTTCGCATTTTTTCACATTTGGAACTCAGCATTGAACCCCCTAGATCATGTGGTTACAGAAAGGCTCTGAGCCTTTGAGTAAGCACATGATCTAGGGGACCTAGGAGTCATTTGTTGGCTGTAGTTCGCATTTTTGATCCTTTTAAATGGCAATACTTGCTGCTACAAGTTGCTTATCACTTTGAACTTATGCTTTCTGACATTCTGAACAACTTTCTCCACTCAAGGAAGCCATGAAAATGAGATCCTGAGTCACCATTCACTGATTCCCTAACAAACTTCGCATTTTTGCACCTTTTATTTGTATTAAAAAGGCCCTAACTACTCCGGAGTTTTTGCATTTTATGCTTCTTGACATTCTGAACAACTTTCCTCTATATACCTAAGCAATTAGAGCAAGTTGTGCCCATTTATTGAATAAAAAAATGCCCTCAGAGCGGATTTTGCTGGTGGGAATCTCCCCTTAGCCTCCTAGGTCATGTGTTTACAGAAAGGCTCTGAGCCTTTGAGTAAGCACATGATCTAGGAGAGCTAGGAGTCATCTCCTGGCTGTACTTCGCATTTTTGCTCATTTTAAATAGGAATACCTGCTGCTACAAATTGTCCATGACTTCGGACTTATGTTTTTTGACATTCTGAACAACTTTCTCCACTCAAGCAAGTGCTCAAAATCAATTCCTGGCCTTCTACAGGCATGTCTCCTCCTCAATTTCGCATTTTTGAGCCTGTAGCTTGTCCCTAAAAAATGCTAGTGATGTCTGGTCAACTGTACCCTATGTAATTTCGCATTCTGAACAACTTTCTCCACCAAAGCTAGCCATGAAAATCAAATCCTGAGTCACTATTCCAATATTTGCTATTTTAGTTCGCATTTTTGCTCTTTTTGATTGCCTTAAAAGGGTGCTACCTACTCCGGAGTTTTTGCTACTTATGTTTTTCATCATTCTGAACAACTTTCTCCTATATACCTAAGCAATTGGAGAAGATCCTGGCCTTGTATTCACAAAAAAAGCTCATTAGAGCGGAAATTGAAGTCCCTAATGTGAGCTACTGACTGTGGGAAGCTAGTTTGTAATGAGGTCACACTTGTGATGAGTTGTGACTGTGAGAAAATGCGAAAACTCAGCATCCATAATAGGCAGGCATCCATAATAGGCAGGTCAGGGGAAAAGGGGAACAGGGGCCCATTAAATAAAACACAAAGATAATTCTGTAGCTCAGGCTCAAGTGGGCCCAAGTGGACACAACAACAGCCCAATCCTGGGGGATATATAAGGGAAGGATTGGGGAGTTGTTGTGTCCACTTGGGCCCATTTCCCACCTCCCTAAAGCCAGTATAGTGGTTTTGCAGGTAGTAATCCAGCTGCTGAATGATGAGGAAGTGGCCCAAGTGGACACAACAGGGCTTCCCAGATAGCTCTGGGGTATACCTAGAGATGGTAGGTTGTTGTGTCCGCTTGGGCCCACTTCCTGAGACTTGGGCCCCCCTCCTCCTCGTCCCGAAACGGTATTTCATTTATAGGACGAGCTAGAGGGCAGCTATCTCCGTAGAAATTTTATCAGTATACTCTCCCAACATGCCCGGACGTTTTTCGTCACCTAACCCGGCGTCGGGGAGCGACGGTTGCTTCGCTACGCTCAGCGACATTCTGGACGAAGATGGGGGCGTGGGAGGACAACGGGACAAGAAAGGCCGGACACAACAAGTTGATAACCCATCAGTAGGCCCTAACGGAGGAGTGTGAAGTTGTTGTGTCCGGATCGGAGGAGGTCGGCGGAATAGGCTGCCTATTCCAGCGGATAATATAGATAGGTCCGAATCGTAGACTCGTCTTCCAGTGGCTTGAAGTGAACACTCTCACTTGAATCGAAGATTAGAAACGAACAGACTATTGTAAGCAAGACGTACATGGGATACTTCTTCAACATCTTGCGGATTTCGAAAGACGCTGTACTGATTTTACGTCCAGCGATTTGAAGGTAATCATTCGCCACATCACCAAGCTTGGCTAGCCGACTCCCTGATCTGCCGGTAGGCACCTGTACCAAGTCCAGAAGATCCTCCACCAGTCGTCGATCCTGCAAGTAAGGCGCCAGGTGCGTATGCCAGCCAGTCATCTGGACCATGAGAGGGAGTTCATGGGGATGAATGGGCTGTAGTATCTGAGTAGTGGTGGTGAGACCTGGTAGCAGTTTCGAGGCGTAAATATCGAGCAAGGACACGTCGCCAGGTTGCGTTGGAAGGGGAGCCGTAACCTCGAAGTAGTGACGGTGCAGCACGGTCCAGAACGTTTGGACAGTGGCGGTGCGGAATGGTGAACCGAATTGCGAGCCAGCTGGTGCGTTCTTGCAAACATGTTTGCCCATTGACGTCTTCTTAACAGTGCAGTACGTACAGGTATTGCAGCGAAAGCCAGCGTGAATAGCGAGTCCCTCAATTGGTGTCCCTAACGTCTTGGGAGCCAAGGCGCTTTCCGAAGAGACGAGATGCAGCCGGCCGAGAACATGTAGTAGAACCTTTTCATCATCACGGGAGACGGTGAAGCCATGCGAACGGAGATGCGCCACGACCTTCGAGGGGACCCAGGCCTCAAGACAAGCCATGCAGTGAAGCGTGGAGTAGTGGCGATGCACCCTAAGTCCATACTTAGCCAGCGTATCTGTTGTGGTCAAGTCGCTGATGGCGGGTTGAGCAGCCGTAATCCGCTGTGTGGGTAAACTCGGAAGCGGACGTGGCGTGAGGTCGAGATCTGGAGAAGAGGAGCGAGGCGTGTCAAGACGTGGCGGAGTAGATGGGTGAGCTGGTGATGCAGGTGGAGGCGTATCACGAAGACCAGTAGAAGGGAGGCGAAGCGGATTGGCCTTTGGAGTAGGCGAAGACTCGGGCGCATCCTGGGAACATATACAGTCAGTTAAAAGCAAATTGAATTAGATTGAATACTAACTTGGACTGGCAAATCCACATCCATGAGGTCAGACTCCTCATCCAAAGATGGTGGAGTTTGAGCCAGTTCAGCTCCCTCATCCCCTTCTACAGCCTTGAAGGAGAACTTGCCCACTTTGTGAACACTCCTAGAGTGGTGGTTGAAGTTCTTGACATTTTCATGCTGAACCTCACATAAGGGACAGCAGAGCAACTGCTCAATGCCATCCCTAACCACTAAGTAATCTTTGCTATCTAATTACAGTTGGTACAACTACTGGTTGATGGGAAAGAGAAAGGAACTTACCAAGTGAGAAGATGTACCTCTCATGGTGAATGGTCCTGATGTGCTCATTGTAGGTCTTCTTTCTGGACCATTCCTTGTTGCAAGCTGAGCAGAAAGACTTCCTACAGAGCCCATGCAAAGAGCTATCATACTGGGATATGGAGACCTCTAAGAATAGCTACATACCCTTGAGATGATGCCATTGCTTTGGTGAAAGGTTATTGGAATGGAGAGGTGAAGTAGATGCAAAAATAAAGTGCAGTGGTGTGCAGGTAGAGCCAATAGGGGGTTCATTTCGCATTTTTTCACATTTGGAACTCAGCATTGAACCCCCTAGATCATGTGGTTACAGAAAGGCTCTGAGCCTTTGAGTAAGCACATGATCTAGGGGACCTAGGAGTCATTTGTTGGCTGTAGTTCGCATTTTTGATCCTTTTAAATGGCAATACTTGCTGCTACAAGTTGCTTATCACTTTGAACTTATGCTTTCTGACATTCTGAACAACTTTCTCCACTCAAGGAAGCCATGAAAATGAGATCCTGAGTCACCATTCACTGATTCCCTAACAAACTTCGCATTTTTGCACCTTTTATTTGTATTAAAAAGGCCCTAACTACTCCGGAGTTTTTGCATTTTATGCTTCTTGACATTCTGAACAACTTTCCTCTATATACCTAAGCAATTAGAGCAAGTTGTGCCCATTTATTGAATAAAAAAATGCCCTCAGAGCGGATTTTGCTGGTGGGAATCTCCCCTTAGCCTCCTAGGTCATGTGTTTACAGAAAGGCTCTGAGCCTTTGAGTAAGCACATGATCTAGGAGAGCTAGGAGTCATCTCCTGGCTGTACTTCGCATTTTTGCTCATTTTAAATAGGAATACCTGCTGCTACAAATTGTCCATGACTTCGGACTTATGTTTTTTGACATTCTGAACAACTTTCTCCACTCAAGCAAGTGCTCAAAATCAATTCCTGGCCTTCTACAGGCATGTCTCCTCCTCAATTTCGCATTTTTGAGCCTGTAGCTTGTCCCTAAAAAATGCTAGTGATGTCTGGTCAACTGTACCCTATGTAATTTCGCATTCTGAACAACTTTCTCCACCAAAGCTAGCCATGAAAATCAAATCCTGAGTCACTATTCCAATATTTGCTATTTTAGTTCGCATTTTTGCTCTTTTTGATTGCCTTAAAAGGGTGCTACCTACTCCGGAGTTTTTGCTACTTATGTTTTTCATCATTCTGAACAACTTTCTCCTATATACCTAAGCAATTGGAGAAGATCCTGGCCTTGTATTCACAAAAAAAGCTCATTAGAGCGGAAATTGAAGTCCCTAATGTGAGCTACTGACTGTGGGAAGCTAGTTTGTAATGAGGTCACACTTGTGATGAGTTGTGACTGTGAGAAAATGCGAAAACTCAGCATCCATAATAGGCAGGCATCCATAATAGGCAGGTCAGGGGAAAAGGGGAACAGGGGCCCATTAAATAAAACACAAAGATAATTCTGTAGCTCAGGCTCAAGTGGGCCCAAGTGGACACAACAACAGCCCAATCCTGGGGGATATATAAGGGAAGGATTGGGGAGTTGTTGTGTCCACTTGGGCCCATTTCCCACCTCCCTAAAGCCAGTATAGTGGTTTTGCAGGTAGTAATCCAGCTGCTGAATGATGAGGAAGTGGCCCAAGTGGACACAACAGGGCTTCCCAGATAGCTCTGGGGTATACCTAGAGATGGTAGGTTGTTGTGTCCGCTTGGGCCCACTTCCTGAGACTTGGGCCCCCCTCCTCCTCGTCCCGAAACGGTATTTCATTTATAGGACGAGCTAGAGGGCAGCTATCTCCGTAGAAATTTTATCAGTATACTCTCCCAACATGCCCGGACGTTTTTCGTCACCTAACCCGGCGTCGGGGAGCGACGGTTGCTTCGCTACGCTCAGCGACATTCTGGACGAAGATGGGGGCGTGGGAGGACAACGGGACAAGAAAGGCCGGACACAACAAGTTGATAACCCATCAGTAGGCCCTAACGGAGGAGTGTGAAGTTGTTGTGTCCGGATCGGAGGAGGTCGGCGGAATAGGCTGCCTATTCCAGCGGATAATATAGATAGGAAGTCCTTGCGCCATGAGTTCGAGGTGAAGATCTGATGCGCTTCGTCTATCACAATACGTTTGATACATCCTTCATTCTCTGCGTAGGCGCTGTATACTTTTAAGCACAAGCTGATGATGAACTAAGAAGTACTCACTTGGCAAACGTAGCAGAAATAGCAGTCTCCAAAGCCACAAATACCAGTGGTGATCTGCCCATATCCCGATGCTTGCTGGTGTAATGAAGTGCATTGAGACCGAAAGCCTGAGCCTTGAGCAACTGGTCTTGAAGTAGAGCCTTGTTGGGAACGACCACGATTGTCTTGTAACCAAGATGTTGCTCCTTGAAGACTGGTAGAAGATACGACAAGCTTTTGCCTCCACCAGTTGGAAGAATACCGACAAAGTTGTTCTCCAAAGCTAAGGCATGTTCCACGATCTCGCGTTGACGTGGCGACTTGAACTCTGCATTTGGATTCTTGAAGAACTTGCGAAGCAAGTCGAGTGCAACTCCTGGTTCATTAACGGAAGGCCCAGGTGGTGGTGGTGGTGCAGCAGGTGAAGAAGAAGGGACTGGAGGAAGAGAAGAAACGGCGGGAGGAATGGAGGCAGCAGGTGCTGCTGGTTCTGGTGGATCGTCGCCATACAAGTCGTCAATCTCAGTGTAATCCCCTTGAGCAATCTCCTGAGGTGGTGTAGCGGTGCGAATGGGTGTAGACGTAGACTCGTGCAAGGGGAAGCGTGGTGCTGAATCTGCATAGCGAATACCTTCTGATTGAGCAATGAAGAGCGCTTTCTGAACACCCTCTGCGACCGATTTCTGCACCTTGGACTCCACAGCATCCATAACCCGAGCCATGGCAGCAGTGACAGCGCCCGTAACCGTATTCGCAATCTCAGCACTTATCCCTGCAAGCAAGGCAGCTGTATCGATAGCAGGCGCAGCAGCCGTAACACCAGAGGTCGTGGAGGCAGTCGTAGTGGGGAACAGCTGATTGCGCTTCTTGACTATCAGCGGAACCATGGGTGGATACTCTGGGAAGCAGCCCATCATTCTTGCCCAGGCGTCAGAGGCGAAACCGAAGCGTAGCACCGTGTCGCTGGTCAGAGACGGAAGGTGGCCAGCCTCTGGTGCGTAGTGGGCACGTTCCACTCTTGTAGTATGCCCACGAAGCTCAGCGAAAGCGTCTTCACCCTCCATGGCAAGCTGGAACTCTGAGCCCAAGTAGACGCGCCCCATCTCAACCGTAAGTTGACGGAAGTTGCGCAAGCCGCAGTCCCTAACACCAGCCTTCTGCTGCATGAACGTGGCCAGGAGTTCGCTGAACGTATCTGCAGTGATCACCTTCCCCATGTCGAGCCACAGGTACTCCGAATACAGCAGCGCAGTCTCTTCATTCCAAGCGACACGAGCCAGAATCTGTTCCAGAGGACGTATACCAAGCAAGTAGATCTCCAGCAAGCGGGTGAGTTCTGGATGGCACTTCATAGCGATGAACAACTCTGCGCCTTGATTATGTTCTCCTTTGGTACGACGTGTGACGAGCCAGAGGTCCTTGAGCGAACGGAAGACAGTGCGAGGTCGATTCGAGTTGCGGATCTTGTGCTCCACAAACTCTGCACCACGCGGATCAGGGCCAGCCGTAATGAAACTGTATAGCGCCAGAGAGTGATTGATCTCGCGCATTATCCCAAGTACCTCCAAGACGGCAGCTTGATTCCAAACAGCACCACCAGCGTTGTCCTTCCGTAACAGAGCACGGCCAGGCGTATTGAGTAGCGCAGCCATGAGCTGATTGCGCTTTGGAACCAGGGAGTCGATGTCGTCCATCCAGGAAGAACCTCTATCTACAGTTCTCCAGTCGTCACTGATGTTGTCAGGAATCGAGTACTCAAATACTTCAGTGTTGAACAGAGAGGTAATTTGAGTCTGAATGTGCGTGGCAAGTCCTTCAACTGCAAGCCGTAACCGTGGGACGTCCAGAACACTGCGTTGGTACGTGATGAGTTGACCATCAGCGCTGACCATGGTTGCAGGAGCCGCAGTGGAGTTGTGCACGAGAGACGAGATGTACGACTGGTAGTTTGAAACTGTATTGAAGGCAGAGCGTACGTTTGGTGCAAGATGGAGCTTGACTTGGTCTTCTACAACTCTGATAGACAAGTTAGAAGACAACCACCAGCATACTGCAAGGAACTCACTCCTCGAACTCCTTTCCAGAACCGTCATGATGGCCAAGCGCATGGATGAAGCACGTAATGCGGCAGAGATACTTGAGGATAGCCAGTGGTTGTGTCATGTAGTGACACGGTTTGAAAGAACCATCATCTTGAACCGATAATAGTGCTAAGAAGCATTCGATGAACCGACTCCATTTGCTGCTGCCGTCCTCAGATTCCGTAACGCTGGGGAAACGACCAAGCATTGGCTGAACCAGTGTATGCATCGTAATGACCCGGGTATTCTTGTCGACACCATCTGCTAGTGTGGCCAGAAGTGCTTTGGCGTGGGCGATGTCGTCCTCTGAGAGTGGGAACTCGTAGCCAGACTTGTTGCGCGCACCATCTATTGACTTGATGATTGCGTTGGCCAGCTTAGCAAGAACCGCAGAGTAGGTCCGAATCGTAGACTCGTCTTCCAGTGGCTTGAAGTGAACACTCTCACTTGAATCGAAGATTAGAAACGAACAGACTATTGTAAGCAAGACGTACATGGGATACTTCTTCAACATCTTGCGGATTTCGAAAGACGCTGTACTGATTTTACGTCCAGCGATTTGAAGGTAATCATTCGCCACATCACCAAGCTTGGCTAGCCGACTCCCTGATCTGCCGGTAGGCACCTGTACCAAGTCCAGAAGATCCTCCACCAGTCGTCGATCCTGCAAGTAAGGCGCCAGGTGCGTATGCCAGCCAGTCATCTGGACCATGAGAGGGAGTTCATGGGGATGAATGGGCTGTAGTATCTGAGTAGTGGTGGTGAGACCTGGTAGCAGTTTCGAGGCGTAAATATCGAGCAAGGACACGTCGCCAGGTTGCGTTGGAAGGGGAGCCGTAACCTCGAAGTAGTGACGGTGCAGCACGGTCCAGAACGTTTGGACAGTGGCGGTGCGGAATGGTGAACCGAATTGCGAGCCAGCTGGTGCGTTCTTGCAAACATGTTTGCCCATTGACGTCTTCTTAACAGTGCAGTACGTACAGGTATTGCAGCGAAAGCCAGCGTGAATAGCGAGTCCCTCAATTGGTGTCCCTAACGTCTTGGGAGCCAAGGCGCTTTCCGAAGAGACGAGATGCAGCCGGCCGAGAACATGTAGTAGAACCTTTTCATCATCACGGGAGACGGTGAAGCCATGCGAACGGAGATGCGCCACGACCTTCGAGGGGACCCAGGCCTCAAGACAAGCCATGCAGTGAAGCGTGGAGTAGTGGCGATGCACCCTAAGTCCATACTTAGCCAGCGTATCTGTTGTGGTCAAGTCGCTGATGGCGGGTTGAGCAGCCGTAATCCGCTGTGTGGGTAAACTCGGAAGCGGACGTGGCGTGAGGTCGAGATCTGGAGAAGAGGAGCGAGGCGTGTCAAGACGTGGCGGAGTAGATGGGTGAGCTGGTGATGCAGGTGGAGGCGTATCACGAAGACCAGTAGAAGGGAGGCGAAGCGGATTGGCCTTTGGAGTAGGCGAAGACTCGGGCGCATCCTGGGAACATATACAGTCAGTTAAAAGCAAATTGAATTAGATTGAATACTAACTTGGACTGGCAAATCCACATCCATGAGGTCAGACTCCTCATCCAAAGATGGTGGAGTTTGAGCCAGTTCAGCTCCCTCATCCCCTTCTACAGCCTTGAAGGAGAACTTGCCCACTTTGTGAACACTCCTAGAGTGGTGGTTGAAGTTCTTGACATTTTCATGCTGAACCTCACATAAGGGACAGCAGAGCAACTGCTCAATGCCATCCCTAACCACTAAGTAATCTTTGCTATCTAATTACAGTTGGTACAACTACTGGTTGATGGGAAAGAGAAAGGAACTTACCAAGTGAGAAGATGTACCTCTCATGGTGAATGGTCCTGATGTGCTCATTGTAGGTCTTCTTTCTGGACCATTCCTTGTTGCAAGCTGAGCAGAAAGACTTCCTACAGAGCCCATGCAAAGAGCTATCATACTGGGATATGGAGACCTCTAAGAATAGCTACATACCCTTGAGATGATGCCATTGCTTTGGTGAAAGGTTATTGGAATGGAGAGGTGAAGTAGATGCAAAAATAAAGTGCAGTGGTGTGCAGGTAGAGCCAATAGGGGGTTCATTTCGCATTTTTTCACATTTGGAACTCAGCATTGAACCCCCTAGATCATGTGGTTACAGAAAGGCTCTGAGCCTTTGAGTAAGCACATGATCTAGGGGACCTAGGAGTCATTTGTTGGCTGTAGTTCGCATTTTTGATCCTTTTAAATGGCAATACTTGCTGCTACAAGTTGCTTATCACTTTGAACTTATGCTTTCTGACATTCTGAACAACTTTCTCCACTCAAGGAAGCCATGAAAATGAGATCCTGAGTCACCATTCACTGATTCCCTAACAAACTTCGCATTTTTGCACCTTTTATTTGTATTAAAAAGGCCCTAACTACTCCGGAGTTTTTGCATTTTATGCTTCTTGACATTCTGAACAACTTTCCTCTATATACCTAAGCAATTAGAGCAAGTTGTGCCCATTTATTGAATAAAAAAATGCCCTCAGAGCGGATTTTGCTGGTGGGAATCTCCCCTTAGCCTCCTAGGTCATGTGTTTACAGAAAGGCTCTGAGCCTTTGAGTAAGCACATGATCTAGGAGAGCTAGGAGTCATCTCCTGGCTGTACTTCGCATTTTTGCTCATTTTAAATAGGAATACCTGCTGCTACAAATTGTCCATGACTTCGGACTTATGTTTTTTGACATTCTGAACAACTTTCTCCACTCAAGCAAGTGCTCAAAATCAATTCCTGGCCTTCTACAGGCATGTCTCCTCCTCAATTTCGCATTTTTGAGCCTGTAGCTTGTCCCTAAAAAATGCTAGTGATGTCTGGTCAACTGTACCCTATGTAATTTCGCATTCTGAACAACTTTCTCCACCAAAGCTAGCCATGAAAATCAAATCCTGAGTCACTATTCCAATATTTGCTATTTTAGTTCGCATTTTTGCTCTTTTTGATTGCCTTAAAAGGGTGCTACCTACTCCGGAGTTTTTGCTACTTATGTTTTTCATCATTCTGAACAACTTTCTCCTATATACCTAAGCAATTGGAGAAGATCCTGGCCTTGTATTCACAAAAAAAGCTCATTAGAGCGGAAATTGAAGTCCCTAATGTGAGCTACTGACTGTGGGAAGCTAGTTTGTAATGAGGTCACACTTGTGATGAGTTGTGACTGTGAGAAAATGCGAAAACTCAGCATCCATAATAGGCAGGCATCCATAATAGGCAGGTCAGGGGAAAAGGGGAACAGGGGCCCATTAAATAAAACACAAAGATAATTCTGTAGCTCAGGCTCAAGTGGGCCCAAGTGGACACAACAACAGCCCAATCCTGGGGGATATATAAGGGAAGGATTGGGGAGTTGTTGTGTCCACTTGGGCCCATTTCCCACCTCCCTAAAGCCAGTATAGTGGTTTTGCAGGTAGTAATCCAGCTGCTGAATGATGAGGAAGTGGCCCAAGTGGACACAACAGGGCTTCCCAGATAGCTCTGGGGTATACCTAGAGATGGTAGGTTGTTGTGTCCGCTTGGGCCCACTTCCTGAGACTTGGGCCCCCCTCCTCCTCGTCCCGAAACGGTATTTCATTTATAGGACGAGCTAGAGGGCAGCTATCTCCGTAGAAATTTTATCAGTATACTCTCCCAACATGCCCGGACGTTTTTCGTCACCTAACCCGGCGTCGGGGAGCGACGGTTGCTTCGCTACGCTCAGCGACATTCTGGACGAAGATGGGGGCGTGGGAGGACAACGGGACAAGAAAGGCCGGACACAACAAGTTGATAACCCATCAGTAGGCCCTAACGGAGGAGTGTGAAGTTGTTGTGTCCGGATCGGAGGAGGTCGGCGGAATAGGCTGCCTATTCCAGCGGATAATATAGATAGGGAGGCGAAGCGGATTGGCCTTTGGAGTAGGCGAAGACTCGGGCGCATCCTGGGAACATATACAGTCAGTTAAAAGCAAATTGAATTAGATTGAATACTAACTTGGACTGGCAAATCCACATCCATGAGGTCAGACTCCTCATCCAAAGATGGTGGAGTTTGAGCCAGTTCAGCTCCCTCATCCCCTTCTACAGCCTTGAAGGAGAACTTGCCCACTTTGTGAACACTCCTAGAGTGGTGGTTGAAGTTCTTGACATTTTCATGCTGAACCTCACATAAGGGACAGCAGAGCAACTGCTCAATGCCATCCCTAACCACTAAGTAATCTTTGCTATCTAATTACAGTTGGTACAACTACTGGTTGATGGGAAAGAGAAAGGAACTTACCAAGTGAGAAGATGTACCTCTCATGGTGAATGGTCCTGATGTGCTCATTGTAGGTCTTCTTTCTGGACCATTCCTTGTTGCAAGCTGAGCAGAAAGACTTCCTACAGAGCCCATGCAAAGAGCTATCATACTGGGATATGGAGACCTCTAAGAATAGCTACATACCCTTGAGATGATGCCATTGCTTTGGTGAAAGGTTATTGGAATGGAGAGGTGAAGTAGATGCAAAAATAAAGTGCAGTGGTGTGCAGGTAGAGCCAATAGGGGGTTCATTTCGCATTTTTTCACATTTGGAACTCAGCATTGAACCCCCTAGATCATGTGGTTACAGAAAGGCTCTGAGCCTTTGAGTAAGCACATGATCTAGGGGACCTAGGAGTCATTTGTTGGCTGTAGTTCGCATTTTTGATCCTTTTAAATGGCAATACTTGCTGCTACAAGTTGCTTATCACTTTGAACTTATGCTTTCTGACATTCTGAACAACTTTCTCCACTCAAGGAAGCCATGAAAATGAGATCCTGAGTCACCATTCACTGATTCCCTAACAAACTTCGCATTTTTGCACCTTTTATTTGTATTAAAAAGGCCCTAACTACTCCGGAGTTTTTGCATTTTATGCTTCTTGACATTCTGAACAACTTTCCTCTATATACCTAAGCAATTAGAGCAAGTTGTGCCCATTTATTGAATAAAAAAATGCCCTCAGAGCGGATTTTGCTGGTGGGAATCTCCCCTTAGCCTCCTAGGTCATGTGTTTACAGAAAGGCTCTGAGCCTTTGAGTAAGCACATGATCTAGGAGAGCTAGGAGTCATCTCCTGGCTGTACTTCGCATTTTTGCTCATTTTAAATAGGAATACCTGCTGCTACAAATTGTCCATGACTTCGGACTTATGTTTTTTGACATTCTGAACAACTTTCTCCACTCAAGCAAGTGCTCAAAATCAATTCCTGGCCTTCTACAGGCATGTCTCCTCCTCAATTTCGCATTTTTGAGCCTGTAGCTTGTCCCTAAAAAATGCTAGTGATGTCTGGTCAACTGTACCCTATGTAATTTCGCATTCTGAACAACTTTCTCCACCAAAGCTAGCCATGAAAATCAAATCCTGAGTCACTATTCCAATATTTGCTATTTTAGTTCGCATTTTTGCTCTTTTTGATTGCCTTAAAAGGGTGCTACCTACTCCGGAGTTTTTGCTACTTATGTTTTTCATCATTCTGAACAACTTTCTCCTATATACCTAAGCAATTGGAGAAGATCCTGGCCTTGTATTCACAAAAAAAGCTCATTAGAGCGGAAATTGAAGTCCCTAATGTGAGCTACTGACTGTGGGAAGCTAGTTTGTAATGAGGTCACACTTGTGATGAGTTGTGACTGTGAGAAAATGCGAAAACTCAGCATCCATAATAGGCAGGCATCCATAATAGGCAGGTCAGGGGAAAAGGGGAACAGGGGCCCATTAAATAAAACACAAAGATAATTCTGTAGCTCAGGCTCAAGTGGGCCCAAGTGGACACAACAACAGCCCAATCCTGGGGGATATATAAGGGAAGGATTGGGGAGTTGTTGTGTCCACTTGGGCCCATTTCCCACCTCCCTAAAGCCAGTATAGTGGTTTTGCAGGTAGTAATCCAGCTGCTGAATGATGAGGAAGTGGCCCAAGTGGACACAACAGGGCTTCCCAGATAGCTCTGGGGTATACCTAGAGATGGTAGGTTGTTGTGTCCGCTTGGGCCCACTTCCTGAGACTTGGGCCCCCCTCCTCCTCGTCCCGAAACGGTATTTCATTTATAGGACGAGCTAGAGGGCAGCTATCTCCGTAGAAATTTTATCAGTATACTCTCCCAACATGCCCGGACGTTTTTCGTCACCTAACCCGGCGTCGGGGAGCGACGGTTGCTTCGCTACGCTCAGCGACATTCTGGACGAAGATGGGGGCGTGGGAGGACAACGGGACAAGAAAGGCCGGACACAACAAGTTGATAACCCATCAGTAGGCCCTAACGGAGGAGTGTGAAGTTGTTGTGTCCGGATCGGAGGAGGTCGGCGGAATAGGCTGCCTATTCCAGCGGATAATATAGATAGGCGAAACCAAAGCGTAGCACTGTGTCGCTGGTCAGAGACGGAAGGTGGCCAGCCTCTGGTGCGTAGTGGGCACGTTCTACTCTTGTAGTATGACCGCGAAGCTCAGCGAAAGCGTCTTCACCCTCCATGGCAAGCTGGAACTCTGAGCCCAAGTAGACGCGTCCCATCTCAACCGTAAGTTGACGGAAGTTGCGCAAGCCGCAGTCCCTAACACCAGCCTTCTGCTGCATGAACGTGGCCAGGAGTTCGCTGAACGTATCTGCAGTCATCACCTTGCCCATGTCGAGCCACAGGTACTCCGAATACAGCAGTGCAGTCTCTTCATTCCAAGCGACACGAGCCAGAATCTGTTCCAGAGGACGTATACCAAGCAAGTAGATCTCCAGCAAGCGGGTGAGTTCTGGATGGCACTTCATAGCGATGAAGGACTCTGCGCCTTGATTGTGTTCTCCCTTGGTACGACGTGTGACGAGCCAGAGGTCCTTGAGCGAACGGAAGACGGTACGAGGTCGATTCGAGTTGCGGATCTTGTGCTCCACAAACTCTGCACCACGCGGATCAGGGCCAGCCGTAATGAAACTGTATAGCGCCAGAGAGTGATTGATCTCGCGCATGATCCCAAGTACCTCCAAGACGGCAGCTTGATTCCAAACAGCACCACCAGCGTTGTCCTTCCGTAGCAGAGCACGGCCAGGCGTATTGAGTAGCGCAGCCATGAGCTGATTGCGCTTGGGAACCAGGGAGTCGATGTCGTCCATCCAGGAAGAACCTCTAGTTACAGTTCTCCAGTCGTCACTGATGTTGTCAGGAATCGAGTACTCAAATACTTCAGTGTTGAACAGAGAGGTAATTTGAGTCTGGATGTGCGTAGCAAGTCCTTCAACCGCAAGCCGTAACCGTGGGACGTCCAGAACACTGCGTTGGTACGTGATGAGTTGACCATCAGCGCTGACCATGGTTGCAGGAGCCGCAGTGGAGTTGTGGACGAGAGACGAGATGTACGACTGGTAGTTCGAAACGGTATTGAAGGCGGAGCGTACGTTTGGTGCAAGATGGAGCTTGACTTGGTCTTCTACAACTCTGATAGACAAGTTAGAAGACAACCACCAGCATACTGCAAGGAACTCACTCCTCGAACTCCTTTCCAGAACCGTCATGATGGCCAAGCGCATGGATGAAGCACGTAATCCGGCAGAGATACTTGAGGATAGCCAGTGGTTGCGTCATGTAGTGAGGCGGTTTGAAAGAACCATCATCTTGAACCGATAATAGCGCTAAGAAGCATTCGATGAACCGACTCCATTTGCTGCTGCCGTCCTCAGATTCCGTAACGCTGGGGAAACGACCAAGCATTGGCTGAACCAGTGTATGCATCGCAATGACCCGGGTGTTCTTGTCGACACCATCTGCTAGTGTGGCCAGAAGTGCTTTGGCGTGGGCGATGTCGTCCTCTGAGAGTGGGAACTCGTAGCCAGATTTGTTGCGCGCACCATCTATTGACTTGATGATTGCGTTGGCCAGCTTAGCAAGAACCGCAGAGTAGGTCCGAATCGTAGACTCGTCTTCCAGTGGCTTGAAGTGAACACTCTCACTTGAATCGAAGATTAGAAACGAACAGACTATTGTAAGCAAGACGTACATGGGATACTTCTTCAACATCTTGCGGATTTCGAAAGACGCTGTACTGATTTTACGTCCAGCGATTTGAAGGTAATCATTCGCCACATCACCAAGCTTGGCTAGCCGACTCCCTGATCTGCCGGTAGGCACCTGTACCAAGTCCAGAAGATCCTCCACCAGTCGTCGATCCTGCAAGTAAGGCGCCAGGTGCGTATGCCAGCCAGTCATCTGGACCATGAGAGGGAGTTCATGGGGATGAATGGGCTGTAGTATCTGAGTAGTGGTGGTGAGACCTGGTAGCAGTTTCGAGGCGTAAATATCGAGCAAGGACACGTCGCCAGGTTGCGTTGGAAGGGGAGCCGTAACCTCGAAGTAGTGACGGTGCAGCACGGTCCAGAACGTTTGGACAGTGGCGGTGCGGAATGGTGAACCGAATTGCGAGCCAGCTGGTAAGTTCTTGCAAACGTGTTTGCCCATTGACGTCTTCTTGACAGTGCAGTACGTACAGGTATTGCAGCGAAAGCCAGCGTGAATAGCGAGTCCCTCAACTGGTGTCCCTAACGTCTTGGGAGCCAAGGCGCTTTCCGAAGAGACGAGATGCAGCCGGCCGAGAACATGTAGTAGATCCTTTTCATCATCACGGGAGACGGTGAAACCATGCGAACGGAGATGCGCCACGACCTTCGAGGGGACCCAGGCCTCAAGACAAGCCATGCAGTGAAGCGTGGAGTAGTGGCGATGCACCCTAAGCCCATACTTAGCCAGCGTATCTGTTGTGGTCAAGTCGCTGATGGCGGGTTGAGCAGCCGTAATCCGCTGTGTGGGTAAACTCGGAAGCGGACGTGGCGTGAGGTCGAGATCTGGAGAAGAGGAGCGAGGCGTGTCAAGACGTGGCGGAATAGATGGGTGAGCTGGTGATGCAGGTGGAGGCGTATCACGAAGACCAGTCGACGGGAGGCGAAGCGGATTTGCCTTTGGAGTAGGCGAAGACTCGGGCGCATCCTGAGAACATATCCAGTTAATTAAAAGCAAATTGAATTAGATTGAACACAAACTTGGACTGGCAAATCCACATCCATGAGGTCAGACTCCTCATCCAAAGATGGTGGAGTTTGAGCCAGTTCAGCTCCCTCATCCCCTTCTACAGCCTTGAAGGAGAACTTGCCCACTTTGTGAACACTCCTAGAGTGGTGGTTGAAGTTCTTGACATTTTCATGATGAACCTCACATAAGGGACAGCAGAGCAACTGCTCAATGCCATCCCTAACCACCAAGTAATCTTTGCTATCTAATTACAGTTGGTACAACTACTGGTTGATGGGAAAGAGAAAGGAACTTACCAAGTGAGAAGATGTACCTCTCATGGTGAATGGTCCTGATGTGCTCATTGTAGGTCTTCTTTCTGGACCATTCCTTGTTGCAAGCTGAGCAGAAAGACTTCCTACAGAGCCCATGCAAAGAGCTATCATACTGGGATATGGAGACCTCTAAGAATAGCTACATACCCTTGAGATGATGCCATTGCTTTGGTGAAAGGTTATTGGAATGGAGAGGTGAAGTAGATGCAAAAATAGAGTGCAGTGGTGTGCAGGTAGAGCCAATAGGGGGTTCATTTCGCATTTTTTCACATTTGGAACTCAGCATTGAACCCCCTAGATCATGTGGTTACAGAAAGGCTCTGAGCCTTTGAGTAAGCACATGATCTAGGGGACCTAGGAGTCATTTGTTGGCTGTAGTTCGCATTTTTGCTCCTTTTAAATGGCAATACTTGCTGCTACAAGTTGCTTATCACTTTGAACTTATGCTTTCTGACATGCTGAACAACTTTCTCCACTCAAGGAAGCCATGAAAATGAGATCCTGAGTCACTATTCAATGATTCCCTAACAAACTTCGCATTTTTGCACCTTTTATTTGTATTAAAAAGGCCCTAACTACTCCGGAGTTTTTGCATTTTATGCTTCTTGACATTCTGAACAACTTTCCTCTATATACCTAAGCAATTAGAGCAAGTTGTGCCCATTTATTGAATAAAAAAAGGCCCTCAGAGCGGATTTTGCTGGTGGGAATCTCCCCTTAGCCTCCTAGGTCATGTGTTTACAGATAGGCTCTGAGCCTTTGAGTAAGCACATGATCTAGGAGAGCTAGGAGTCATCTCCTGGCTGTACTTCGCATTTTTGCTCATTTTAAATAGGAATACCTGCTGCTACAAATTGTCCATGACTTCGGACTTATGTTTTTTGACATTCTGAACAACTTTGTCCACTCAAGCAAGTGCTCAAAATGAATTCCTGGCCTTCTACAGGCATATCTCCTGCTCAATTTCGCATTTTTGCTACTATAACTTGTCAATAAAAAATGCTAGTGATGTCTGGTCAATTGTATCCCATGTAATTTCGCATTCTGAACAACTTTCTCCACCAAAGCTAGCCATGAAAATCAAATCCTGAGTCACTATTCCAGTATTTGCTGTTTTAGTTCGCATTTTTGTACCTTTTGACTGCCTTAAAAGGGCCCTAATTACTCCGGAGTTTTTGCATTTTATGTTTTTCATCATTCTGAACAACTTTCTCCTATATACCTAAGCAATTGGAGCAAGTCCTGGCCTTCTATTCACCAAAAAAAGGCCCTCAGAGCGGATTTTGGGGTGTTGCTCACCAGCCACTGGGTGTGGGAATCTCCCCTTACCTCCCCTAGATCATGTGCTAGCAGAATACTTCAGATGTTTGGAGTAAGCACATGATCTAGGGGATCTAGGAGAGCATCTCCTGGCTGTACTTCGCATTTTTGCTCATTTTAAATAGCAATACCTGCTGCTATAAATTGTCCATGACTTCGGACTTATGTTTTTTGACATTCTGAACAACTTTGTCCACTCAAGCAAGTGCTGAAAATCAATTCCTGGCCTTCTACAGGCATGTCTCCTCCTCAATTTCGCATTTTTGAGCCTGTAGCTTGTCCCTAAAAAATGCTAGTGATGTCTGGTCAATTGTACCCTATGTAATTTCGCATTCTGAACAACTTTCTCCACCAAAGCTAGCCATGAAAATCAAATCCTGAGTCACTATTCCAGTATTTGCTGTTTTAGTTCGCATTTTTGCTCTTTTTGATTGCCTTAAAAGGGTGCTACCTACTCCGGAGTTTTTGCTACTTATGTTTTTCAGCATTCTGAACAACTTTCTCCTATATACCTAAGCAATTGGAGAAGATCCTGGCCTTGTATTCACAAAAAAAGCTCATTAGAGCGGAAATTGAAGTCCCTAATGTGAGCTACTGACTGTGGGAAGCTAGTTTGTAATGAGGTCACACTTGTGATGAGTTGTAACTGTGAGAAAATGCGAAAACTCAGCATCCATAATAGGCAGGCATCCATAATAGGCAGGTCAGGGGAAAAGGGGAACAGGGGCCCATTAAATAAAACACAAAGATAATTCTGTAGCTCAGGCTCAAGTGGGCCCAAGTGGACACAACAACAGCCCAATCCTGGGGGATATATAAGGGAAGGATTGGGGAGTTGTTGTGTCCACTTGGGCCCATTTCCCACCTCCCTAAAGCCAGTATAGTGGTTTTGCAGGTAGTAATCCAGCTGCTGAATGATGAGGAAGTGGCCCAAGTGGACACAACAGGGCTTCCCAGATAGCTCTGGGGTATACCTAGAGATGGTAGGTTGTTGTGTCCGCTTGGGCCCACTTCCTGAGACTTGGGCCCCCCTCCTCCTCGTCCCGAAACGGTATTTCATTTATAGGACGAGCTAGAGGGCAGCTATCTCCGTAGAAATTTTATCAGTATACTCTCCCAACATGCCCGGACGTATTTCGTCACCTAACCCGGGGTCGGGGAGCGACGGTTGCTTCGCTACGCTCAGCGACATTCTGGACGAAGATGGGGGCGTGGGAGGACAACGGGACAAGAAAGGCCGGACACAACAAGTTGATAACCCATCAGTAGGCCCTAACGGAGGTGTGTGAAGTTGTTGTGTCCGGATCGGAGGAGGTCGGCGGAATAGGCTGCCTATTCCAGCGGATAATATAGATAGGCAGGTCAGGGGAAAAGGGGAACAGGGGCCCATTAAATAAAACACAAAGTTAATTCTGTAGCTCAGGCAGCTGGTGGTACAAGTACTTGGGGGGGTGGTACAACTCTGAGGGATATATATAGGAAGGTTTGGAGCCCATTTGTAAGTACTTGTACCACTTTCCCAGTGCTCTGTAGCCAGTATAGTGGTTTTGCAGGTAGTAATCCAGCTGTAGCATGAGGGGAAAGTGGTACAAGTGAACGCCACAGGGCTTCCCAGATAGCCTGAGGGTATACCTAGAGATGGGTCTTTGTGGCGTTCACTTGTACCAACATCCTGACCATTGAGACCCTCTCCTCCTCGTCCCGAAACGGTATTTCGTTTATAGCACGAGCTAGAGGGCAGCTATCTCCGTAAGAATTATATCAGTATACTCTCCCAACATGCCCGGACGTATTTCGTCACCTAACCCGGGGTCGGGGAGCGATGGTTGCTTCGCTACGCTCAGCGAGATTCTGGACGAAGATGGGGGCGTGGAGGGACAACGGGACAAGAAACACGTAACGCCACAGGGTGATCCTCCATCAGTAGACCCTAACGGAGGATTGTGCCATTGTGGCGTTAGCTTTGGAGGAGGTCGTCGGATTACACCCTGTAATCTGGCGGATAATATAGATAGGCAGTCTTGGTGGGGAACAGCTGATTGCGCTTCTTGACTATCAGCGGAACCATGGGCGGATACTCTGGGAAGCAGCCCATCATTCTTGCCCAGGCGTCAGAGGCGAAACCAAAGCGTAGCACTGTGTCGCTGGTCAGAGACGGAAGGTGGCCAGCCTCTGGTGCGTAGTGGGCACGTTCTACTCTTGTAGTATGACCGCGAAGCTCAGCGAAAGCGTCTTCACCCTCCATGGCAAGCTGGAACTCTGAGCCCAAGTAGACGCGTCCCATCTCAACCGTAAGTTGACGGAAGTTGCGCAAGCCGCAGTCCCTAACACCAGCCTTCTGCTGCATGAACGTGGCCAGGAGTTCGCTGAACGTATCTGCAGTCATCACCTTGCCCATGTCGAGCCACAGGTACTCCGAATACAGCAGTGCAGTCTCTTCATTCCAAGCGACACGAGCCAGAATCTGTTCCAGAGGACGTATACCAAGCAAGTAGATCTCCAGCAAGCGGGTGAGTTCTGGATGGCACTTCATAGCGATGAAGGACTCTGCGCCTTGATTGTGTTCTCCCTTGGTACGACGTGTGACGAGCCAGAGGTCCTTGAGCGAACGGAAGACGGTACGAGGTCGATTCGAGTTGCGGATCTTGTGCTCCACAAACTCTGCACCACGCGGATCAGGGCCAGCCGTAATGAAACTGTATAGCGCCAGAGAGTGATTGATCTCGCGCATGATCCCAAGTACCTCCAAGACGGCAGCTTGATTCCAAACAGCACCACCAGCGTTGTCCTTCCGTAGCAGAGCACGGCCAGGCGTATTGAGTAGCGCAGCCATGAGCTGATTGCGCTTGGGAACCAGGGAGTCGATGTCGTCCATCCAGGAAGAACCTCTAGTTACAGTTCTCCAGTCGTCACTGATGTTGTCAGGAATCGAGTACTCAAATACTTCAGTGTTGAACAGAGAGGTAATTTGAGTCTGGATGTGCGTAGCAAGTCCTTCAACCGCAAGCCGTAACCGTGGGACGTCCAGAACACTGCGTTGGTACGTGATGAGTTGACCATCAGCGCTGACCATGGTTGCAGGAGCCGCAGTGGAGTTGTGGACGAGAGACGAGATGTACGACTGGTAGTTCGAAACGGTATTGAAGGCGGAGCGTACGTTTGGTGCAAGATGGAGCTTGACTTGGTCTTCTACAACTCTGATAGACAAGTTAGAAGACAACCACCAGCATACTGCAAGGAACTCACTCCTCGAACTCCTTTCCAGAACCGTCATGATGGCCAAGCGCATGGATGAAGCACGTAATCCGGCAGAGATACTTGAGGATAGCCAGTGGTTGCGTCATGTAGTGAGGCGGTTTGAAAGAACCATCATCTTGAACCGATAATAGCGCTAAGAAGCATTCGATGAACCGACTCCATTTGCTGCTGCCGTCCTCAGATTCCGTAACGCTGGGGAAACGACCAAGCATTGGCTGAACCAGTGTATGCATCGCAATGACCCGGGTGTTCTTGTCGACACCATCTGCTAGTGTGGCCAGAAGTGCTTTGGCGTGGGCGATGTCGTCCTCTGAGAGTGGGAACTCGTAGCCAGATTTGTTGCGCGCACCATCTATTGACTTGATGATTGCGTTGGCCAGCTTAGCAAGAACCGCAGAGTAGGTCCGAATCGTAGACTCGTCTTCCAGTGGCTTGAAGTGAACACTCTCACTTGAATCGAAGATTAGAAACGAACAGACTATTGTAAGCAAGACGTACATGGGATACTTCTTCAACATCTTGCGGATTTCGAAAGACGCTGTACTGATTTTACGTCCAGCGATTTGAAGGTAATCATTCGCCACATCACCAAGCTTGGCTAGCCGACTCCCTGATCTGCCGGTAGGCACCTGTACCAAGTCCAGAAGATCCTCCACCAGTCGTCGATCCTGCAAGTAAGGCGCCAGGTGCGTATGCCAGCCAGTCATCTGGACCATGAGAGGGAGTTCATGGGGATGAATGGGCTGTAGTATCTGAGTAGTGGTGGTGAGACCTGGTAGCAGTTTCGAGGCGTAAATATCGAGCAAGGACACGTCGCCAGGTTGCGTTGGAAGGGGAGCCGTAACCTCGAAGTAGTGACGGTGCAGCACGGTCCAGAACGTTTGGACAGTGGCGGTGCGGAATGGTGAACCGAATTGCGAGCCAGCTGGTAAGTTCTTGCAAACGTGTTTGCCCATTGACGTCTTCTTGACAGTGCAGTACGTACAGGTATTGCAGCGAAAGCCAGCGTGAATAGCGAGTCCCTCAACTGGTGTCCCTAACGTCTTGGGAGCCAAGGCGCTTTCCGAAGAGACGAGATGCAGCCGGCCGAGAACATGTAGTAGATCCTTTTCATCATCACGGGAGACGGTGAAACCATGCGAACGGAGATGCGCCACGACCTTCGAGGGGACCCAGGCCTCAAGACAAGCCATGCAGTGAAGCGTGGAGTAGTGGCGATGCACCCTAAGCCCATACTTAGCCAGCGTATCTGTTGTGGTCAAGTCGCTGATGGCGGGTTGAGCAGCCGTAATCCGCTGTGTGGGTAAACTCGGAAGCGGACGTGGCGTGAGGTCGAGATCTGGAGAAGAGGAGCGAGGCGTGTCAAGACGTGGCGGAATAGATGGGTGAGCTGGTGATGCAGGTGGAGGCGTATCACGAAGACCAGTCGACGGGAGGCGAAGCGGATTTGCCTTTGGAGTAGGCGAAGACTCGGGCGCATCCTGAGAACATATCCAGTTAATTAAAAGCAAATTGAATTAGATTGAACACAAACTTGGACTGGCAAATCCACATCCATGAGGTCAGACTCCTCATCCAAAGATGGTGGAGTTTGAGCCAGTTCAGCTCCCTCATCCCCTTCTACAGCCTTGAAGGAGAACTTGCCCACTTTGTGAACACTCCTAGAGTGGTGGTTGAAGTTCTTGACATTTTCATGATGAACCTCACATAAGGGACAGCAGAGCAACTGCTCAATGCCATCCCTAACCACCAAGTAATCTTTGCTATCTAATTACAGTTGGTACAACTACTGGTTGATGGGAAAGAGAAAGGAACTTACCAAGTGAGAAGATGTACCTCTCATGGTGAATGGTCCTGATGTGCTCATTGTAGGTCTTCTTTCTGGACCATTCCTTGTTGCAAGCTGAGCAGAAAGACTTCCTACAGAGCCCATGCAAAGAGCTATCATACTGGGATATGGAGACCTCTAAGAATAGCTACATACCCTTGAGATGATGCCATTGCTTTGGTGAAAGGTTATTGGAATGGAGAGGTGAAGTAGATGCAAAAATAGAGTGCAGTGGTGTGCAGGTAGAGCCAATAGGGGGTTCATTTCGCATTTTTTCACATTTGGAACTCAGCATTGAACCCCCTAGATCATGTGGTTACAGAAAGGCTCTGAGCCTTTGAGTAAGCACATGATCTAGGGGACCTAGGAGTCATTTGTTGGCTGTAGTTCGCATTTTTGCTCCTTTTAAATGGCAATACTTGCTGCTACAAGTTGCTTATCACTTTGAACTTATGCTTTCTGACATGCTGAACAACTTTCTCCACTCAAGGAAGCCATGAAAATGAGATCCTGAGTCACTATTCAATGATTCCCTAACAAACTTCGCATTTTTGCACCTTTTATTTGTATTAAAAAGGCCCTAACTACTCCGGAGTTTTTGCATTTTATGCTTCTTGACATTCTGAACAACTTTCCTCTATATACCTAAGCAATTAGAGCAAGTTGTGCCCATTTATTGAATAAAAAAAGGCCCTCAGAGCGGATTTTGCTGGTGGGAATCTCCCCTTAGCCTCCTAGGTCATGTGTTTACAGATAGGCTCTGAGCCTTTGAGTAAGCACATGATCTAGGAGAGCTAGGAGTCATCTCCTGGCTGTACTTCGCATTTTTGCTCATTTTAAATAGGAATACCTGCTGCTACAAATTGTCCATGACTTCGGACTTATGTTTTTTGACATTCTGAACAACTTTGTCCACTCAAGCAAGTGCTCAAAATGAATTCCTGGCCTTCTACAGGCATATCTCCTGCTCAATTTCGCATTTTTGCTACTATAACTTGTCAATAAAAAATGCTAGTGATGTCTGGTCAATTGTATCCCATGTAATTTCGCATTCTGAACAACTTTCTCCACCAAAGCTAGCCATGAAAATCAAATCCTGAGTCACTATTCCAGTATTTGCTGTTTTAGTTCGCATTTTTGTACCTTTTGACTGCCTTAAAAGGGCCCTAATTACTCCGGAGTTTTTGCATTTTATGTTTTTCATCATTCTGAACAACTTTCTCCTATATACCTAAGCAATTGGAGCAAGTCCTGGCCTTCTATTCACCAAAAAAAGGCCCTCAGAGCGGATTTTGGGGTGTTGCTCACCAGCCACTGGGTGTGGGAATCTCCCCTTACCTCCCCTAGATCATGTGCTAGCAGAATACTTCAGATGTTTGGAGTAAGCACATGATCTAGGGGATCTAGGAGAGCATCTCCTGGCTGTACTTCGCATTTTTGCTCATTTTAAATAGCAATACCTGCTGCTATAAATTGTCCATGACTTCGGACTTATGTTTTTTGACATTCTGAACAACTTTGTCCACTCAAGCAAGTGCTGAAAATCAATTCCTGGCCTTCTACAGGCATGTCTCCTCCTCAATTTCGCATTTTTGAGCCTGTAGCTTGTCCCTAAAAAATGCTAGTGATGTCTGGTCAATTGTACCCTATGTAATTTCGCATTCTGAACAACTTTCTCCACCAAAGCTAGCCATGAAAATCAAATCCTGAGTCACTATTCCAGTATTTGCTGTTTTAGTTCGCATTTTTGCTCTTTTTGATTGCCTTAAAAGGGTGCTACCTACTCCGGAGTTTTTGCTACTTATGTTTTTCAGCATTCTGAACAACTTTCTCCTATATACCTAAGCAATTGGAGAAGATCCTGGCCTTGTATTCACAAAAAAAGCTCATTAGAGCGGAAATTGAAGTCCCTAATGTGAGCTACTGACTGTGGGAAGCTAGTTTGTAATGAGGTCACACTTGTGATGAGTTGTAACTGTGAGAAAATGCGAAAACTCAGCATCCATAATAGGCAGGCATCCATAATAGGCAGGTCAGGGGAAAAGGGGAACAGGGGCCCATTAAATAAAACACAAAGATAATTCTGTAGCTCAGGCTCAAGTGGGCCCAAGTGGACACAACAACAGCCCAATCCTGGGGGATATATAAGGGAAGGATTGGGGAGTTGTTGTGTCCACTTGGGCCCATTTCCCACCTCCCTAAAGCCAGTATAGTGGTTTTGCAGGTAGTAATCCAGCTGCTGAATGATGAGGAAGTGGCCCAAGTGGACACAACAGGGCTTCCCAGATAGCTCTGGGGTATACCTAGAGATGGTAGGTTGTTGTGTCCGCTTGGGCCCACTTCCTGAGACTTGGGCCCCCCTCCTCCTCGTCCCGAAACGGTATTTCATTTATAGGACGAGCTAGAGGGCAGCTATCTCCGTAGAAATTTTATCAGTATACTCTCCCAACATGCCCGGACGTATTTCGTCACCTAACCCGGGGTCGGGGAGCGAC
This sequence comes from Pleurotus pulmonarius, assembly GCA_012980535.1. NCBI lineage: Eukaryota > Fungi > Basidiomycota > Agaricomycetes > Agaricales > Pleurotaceae > Pleurotus > Pleurotus pulmonarius. The sequence goes on from SJKF01000017.1 coordinate 69,999, forward strand.
GGTTGCTTCGCTACGCTCAGCGACATTCTGGACGAAGATGGGGGCGTGGGAGGACAACGGGACAAGAAAGGCCGGACACAACAAGTTGATAACCCATCAGTAGGCCCTAACGGAGGTGTGTGAAGTTGTTGTGTCCGGATCGGAGGAGGTCGGCGGAATAGGCTGCCTATTCCAGCGGATAATATAGATAGGCAGGTCAGGGGAAAAGGGGAACAGGGGCCCATTAAATAAAACACAAAGTTAATTCTGTAGCTCAGGCAGCTGGTGGTACAAGTACTTGGGGGGGTGGTACAACTCTGAGGGATATATATAGGAAGGTTTGGAGCCCATTTGTAAGTACTTGTACCACTTTCCCAGTGCTCTGTAGCCAGTATAGTGGTTTTGCAGGTAGTAATCCAGCTGTAGCATGAGGGGAAAGTGGTACAAGTGAACGCCACAGGGCTTCCCAGATAGCCTGAGGGTATACCTAGAGATGGGTCTTTGTGGCGTTCACTTGTACCAACATCCTGACCATTGAGACCCTCTCCTCCTCGTCCCGAAACGGTATTTCGTTTATAGCACGAGCTAGAGGGCAGCTATCTCCGTAAGAATTATATCAGTATACTCTCCCAACATGCCCGGACGTATTTCGTCACCTAACCCGGGGTCGGGGAGCGATGGTTGCTTCGCTACGCTCAGCGAGATTCTGGACGAAGATGGGGGCGTGGAGGGACAACGGGACAAGAAACACGTAACGCCACAGGGTGATCCTCCATCAGTAGACCCTAACGGAGGATTGTGCCATTGTGGCGTTAGCTTTGGAGGAGGTCGTCGGATTACACCCTGTAATCTGGCGGATAATATAGATAGGGTGACGTGGGCCGTCTCGACGCCTTTGCGCGCCCAGTAGTTGCTCGCAGACGACTCGAGTAAGGCGACCTCTGGCGTGACACGATAGAAATGGTCAGAGCCGACCCCGTTCTTGACGCTGATCCACAGCTTGATTTGCTGGCTTGAGCGGTTAGATACCCAGACCATCGTCGTTGGATATTGGTGATTCTGTTATTGCTGAATAAGTGTGGAACACGATGTGAGTGCTTGGATAGCAGAATGGAATGGCTCTAAGCGACCCACCTTTAGTAGCGAAAGCGTTAGTACTTGCAATCAGTCAAGGGTTGAACTGGGGACTCACCTGTTAGCGTAGTCCCCTCTTTATATGCGAGGAGACGACTAGAAAAGAGTCAAGGCTAATGCTCACGGTATTCCACTGAACCGGCGTCGTGACAACTCCTGGATAAGCAAGACAAAGCAGCATCTCAATTGAAAGCTCTCGCTTGTGGTTTCGGCCTTGTTCAAACTCCTGTGATAACAAAGGTTGGTCACTTGCGGCATCTGGAACTCGAGCACGATCAGATGACACGAATTTTCTGAGGCTAGAGCTTACGTTGAACATTCAAGGGCACCGGCACTGCTACAATACCTGGTTAAACAATGATCAAATACGCCAGCTCTGGGAAACGACGCACGTCATCCTCACTTATTAAAAGCTTCCGATTCCAGCTGGGCATACCAGTGGTCATATGGCTATTGTTTTGTCTATTTCTTGACTTATCGATGTCGATCGTGATCGATGATCGCTTGCGGACAATTTAGATAAGGGAGCTGTAGCTACAGGATTGCCAGTAAGTAAAGCTCGCAATGGATTCGACTGTGAGAACGACCAGTCTTCGAATCTAATCGCGTTGCGGTTGTGACAGCTCGCGTATTGTGATATTTTCCATTGCTCATGATAGCCCCAGAACGTTCTCTTCGTCCTCATTCCTTGTTCTTCCCGCAACCAATATCGCGCATCGCATTCGGTCTCCATCTTCTGAAAAGGTGGGCTCTTCTTTGACAGTGGTTCGCTAAAATAATTTTTCTTAGGACTTGTTTACTGTCAATCTGCGCTCCCATCGACGATGTCCGATTCCGCCCACAACTCCCACATTTGGCCATGGCCTTCAGGTGCTCTTCATGACATTGCTGTTGTTTTCTCTTACATCAGGCTGAGAGATAGCGGCCACGGCCACGTCGACAAGTCTGAAACAATGAAGAGGCTTCCTCAAAGATTTATAGGAGCTCTCGTCATCCAACATCTCGGCTACGCGCAATATATTCGGCCTAACGTCCATACAAACATCAGACGTTCGTGCAAGTAGCAACGCTGAGTTCTCGTCCACCGTCTCCAGTTGGATAACCAGTACCACGTAGCGGCTGCATTACAGACATCGGCTCCATCTATGCCGCCCTCTCGTCGTTTAACTTCCCTTTGTTTATTGTTCTTCCTGGTAACCATGCATCGCAACATCCTTCTTTTCTGTCGTAGGTGAGACTATGCATACCAAATACAGGCTCGTTCAGTTGACGATAACGGACTTGGAATTTCACCAGCTATATCAATATCAATGTATCTGATGCTTGCGTTTCAGGAGTCACCTCCTTGCGTCAAGAGGGTGCCTGCGAGATCGGCAGCATTCAGTTCAATACTCATGATTGCCATGACATATCCATCTCGTTCCCAACCAGTGCTAGACGCCTCCAAGTATAACTTACACTCTCTTGAATCGCAGGTCAAACGGTGAATAGGGCATTCGGTGCCAGCAGATTCTATCCCAACACAGCCTTCAAACACGCTTGTAGAACAGACAATTTGATACTCACGGCGTCTGATGCCCCGTTATCTCCCAGACGCACTGTACTTGAGAAGTAAAGTCCAGTGGAGGTCCCCTGGATGCCGCCTCGCAGATGTCAATGTGAGCCGTGCATAGCCCCACGTAACGCGCGGCACCTGGGCGTCTTTGTGGGACATTCAAAGTCGCAGATTTGATTGCCATCGATGGAGATTGACGTTCGTCTTCAGAGCAGTACCCGTTACCGCGACGATGTAGGTATCGCCAGCGAGACGGTCATCAGCGGTGCTGGGATGCGAGCAACGAACCGAGTATGATACACAGCGGAGGTAGCGTCGTTGGGGCGGATTTTCTTCGATGAGAGAGGTTCGCCGTACAGATACGCTGGGTGATGATGGGGAGGAGCAAGGGAATAGATGCACACTATGGCGTTCGAACTAAGAGTGAGAATAACTCATAGGCGCCAGATTTTCTTGGTCAAGCGCACAAAGAATGGGGAAGGCCGACGGCGTGGATGGTGATGTGAAGATTCGAAAGAGAGACGCAAAGCGGAAGGACCGTAACAGCGGAATATCCATCATCTTACGCTCACCGTGCGGAAATCCACTTCATATCGGTCTGGAGTCAGACGCTGCAACCCAATGGCTGAGATCCTGGGTCATCTTTGGGACACGAATGAGAGAGGCTGAGCGACGAGCGTGGTTTGAGAAGGAGACCTAACGCGAGACGGACGGTGATTTAAGAGAAAGATGAGCCTTCGAGATTCGGGATTCAATATGAGTCCTTCTGAGTAGAAAGCGTTGAACGCTAGATATAGGACGGGGAGCCGAGGAGGCGTCGCAGCAGGGGAGCATGCGATAAAAGCAAGGGGACATGGAAAGATCCGCCAGGACGAAGGGCCGCAAGAAACGCAACGAGACGAGACGCCGCCCATTCTGGGCAGAATCCAGCGTACATACCTCGCAAAATCAGCGATATATTCATCCAGCCGTGGGATATCCAACAGCACACCATTCTCATCACAAGTCCAGCCAGCGGTGACCAGAAACCACGATCCAGGAAACAGGAGAAATTCGAACGAGGCGCTGGGGTGAAGACAAAGTGAAGCGGGTCTCCAGAGTCGACGTGATGTTGGGGGCTCAAATTCAAGGTTGAAGAAACGTTGAGGTCGAGGTTGAGTGTGCTGATGAAGAGAAAACGAGGTCAAGCGCATATAGAGAGGTGGAAAAGGGAAAGAAAGAAAGAATCGAGGGGGAAATGGCGAGAGTCGGGGCGGAGTTGAAAAAAAACATCGCCATGAACTTGGACAGGTACCATTTGAAAATTTGAAGCTTAGTCGTAGGCAAATACAGTCAAATCAGAGTTTATATTCAACCTATCGAATCTGTTACGGGACCTTGACGAAGTACAGACCTAATGAAAGACCATAATATCGTTCAATATCTAATAACGCGTAACGCACCCAAAGGCCATAAGCCATTCATCAGCAAATCACGGGGACGCCATCAACAAAGCGAGGAGCTTGGGGGGAGCTGGGGAGTGATATACGATGCCCGCGACATGATGTTTCCTTCAAATTAGGCTGGTATCGCCATATCGGAGTCATCGAGTGAGGTAGAGTCCTGTGGATAGGAAAGAAAGAAATCCCGACCCTGAAGACCGCGAGACGACGCCGTATGTTCGCCCGTTCCGTGGATTACTCCAGTATGGGGTGGAGAGACCTCGACGTTTACGGTGCTTCGTGCATTCTTCCATCCATCCCAGACTGTGTCGGTATCCCGTACGCGCCGTAGCGGCAGGGAGACACAAGGTTGTATATGATCTACGCAGAGGGCGTTATTGAGACGGTAACTTAACGTACGGAGATTACGTACCGTGTAAAAAGGCTCACAGATCTTTCCCGACGTCTATGCCCGGAGTGGTAGTGTCTAGCTCACCCTCTGAGTGCGCAATAACCGAAACGAAGACAAGAACTGACTTTGCCACAAGAACAGCGGGGTAATTAGACCTCTTCGATAAGCGTAAGAGGCGGAGAAAGTCGAGGAGAGTTATTTGGCCGAGCGCGTGAAGTCAAGCAACCTCGGTGGGGTCTGTGCACTCTTTGTTGCAACACCACATCTTCAGAGGCGATTGGATATCGTCAGTACGTATTACAGCTCGTTCTCCACCATGGACTGAACTCTGACTTCATACTCCACCATGTAGCGGGCTTGCCATGGGAAGTGAGGCTATGGCGGTGTAAAAACATCAACATGGCGGCAAACGGGGCAAAGTGGGCATGGCGTCGTTCTGCATCAAGTCGGCGCTCAGCGCTTAAGGAGCGCGACATGCGTAGATAACATGATGGCCAGTTTAGCATCTGCGGGTGTTTGCACGGCGCGATCTTGCCTCTCCTTTGAAAATGTATCACGTCTCCTCCTTCCCGTTCGCATTGGCCATGCCTGGGCCTGGATGTGCGGCCGAGCGACATGCGAGAATAGCTCCTAGCGCACTCTTGCTGGCTCCATTCAAAGTGGTATCTTGAGCGCGGCTCGGGCGAGTTCGCGAGAGATGTGATGCGCGGCGCTGGGACGCCCTTGAGTGGGTGGAGAGTCCACGGACTTGGGTTCCCGAGAGTTCTCAAAGAACGAGTACCGCAATTGCGGCGCGGGGGTAGGAGTCTCCGTATCAGATCGATGTAACACGGCCAAAAACTGTGGTGAGAGCGCTGGGAGGTGACATCCCGGGACGCAGGTCGTATAGCTTATACAATAGACGGTTCGCCATGAGGTCAGGCATACGCATCTCTGGCCATTCGCCGTCCCATGTAGCATCTTCATTCGCGGGACTGGTATCCAGCGTACCCTCGTCCATTACTTGAAGCGGGCTATATAAGGCGACTCGAGCGTAGCGACTCCGCTGGCGGTGCATGTATAGACGGGTAATTGAGGGAGTACGGTGGCGATGATCTTCGCGACACTGAGCGTTGGCGTTCAGACTGGTGGCTTCTGTACATCGCCGCGTTGATGAGGCCGTAGATGCAGATATCGATAGAGGGGAATACGTACGTAGGAGAGCCTATAGGTTTATTCACTCAAGCAGCAAGATGATTCTTTCGGCTCCTAGCCCTGTGTCTGCACCGATGTCGAAGTAATATGGCGGTATCATTGCGCGGCGCCCTTGTCTTGCACGATCTATGGTAAACAGTGGTCAGTGCATGATCGATAGAAAAGAGTATCATGTGCTCACCTCATGAGATCGAGCTTTTGCTACCTGGGATGCTGCATCTAGGCGATCACGATATCCATGGTCCAGCACACCACCACAACGCTCCCTTTCCAAGGCATGTATCGGCAAGGCTGCCAATCTGGATTGCTGAATTCATTGGCTCGCTAAGTGAATGAAGCTGGGGCGCCGAGCACTGGAATTCGAGGTGCAACGAGTGGGAGAGAGGGTGTTGACGTCGAAGTTGCGAAGTCGCGGATAACAAACATACGAACACACCCGACGGGCCCAATCGAGAACAGGCCATCCCGAGAGTTCCATGACTCGTACACATTGAGAATTGAGGAATACCTCGACCTACGCACTGTCGGTAACCGTCGTTTAGAGCGCGTAGTAAATTGTTCATACCCTATTAATGCGCGGACGAGGTAGATGTCGATATTGTACAAGGGCGCAGTACGCAAGCGACTACCGAGGTTTTGAATGGCTGTACATATTGTGCAGTCCTCGTCACTTATAGCTATGAAATGCGGGCGTCGTCGTCACCACTGGCACAAAGAATAAATGAGAGCTACAAGCGCCGATGTAAACAAGTGACATCATAAATGGTCGAGTTTTGCCAACGAGCCAAAACAACTTCGTTATCAAAACTCGACGACCCCTATCTAGGACTTCTTACACATACTTTGGGAAGATAAATCAGCCTTGCCCGGCGCTGCTTGAGTGATTTCGATGAGTTACGAGTGGCAGAGAATGGATAGCAAGACACTCACCGCTCTGGATCTCGGAAATCGTAGCTAAAACTGTTCGCCCCCGGGGTCTGCGAGCGGTGGATGTGTCCTGGAAGCTCTCGTGAGACTATCGAGAAACTATATGTCGACAACATGTACGTGGATTGTGTGTGCAAGGTATCGTAAACGGTCGTGAGAGGTAGGACGAGGCCGCGAGAACCACCCCGTGGGTTACGCAGCCGATCGACACTTATCGAGACGCATCCGAAGTATACCAGCCGTAGTTATAGTCCCATTGTGGTAGAGACGCGGGGGTGGTGATAGTTGATTGACACCGAGCGCTTCAAACAAGTCTACCGTGGAAGCCGTCGACGTCGTTGCGACAGGGAATTGGCGTTTTCGAAGACGATATCATGCAGCGCCCAAAGTCGTGGGAGGCTCGGGGCTGGGGTGGACATGCAGCCGCGATGCGTGCAAGTGGATAACTCCTGATGATATGGCCGTAACCCAACGCAGTGCAGGAGGAACGTCCGAGGCCTGCATTCATCGTCTCCTCGTCTCCCCTTCTCTTCCTCGTGCGTGGGATGTAAAATCAGTTGCGTTTCCGTGGCTGGATCGTCCCGTCGTCGCCGACAGCGAGATGTGCTACAGTCGATGTTTGGAACGGCATCAAATATGTACGCATTACATGGTTCCCTCGGTGGTGTATCGGTGCTTGCTGGTTGGTGACTTAAGCTGTTCGCGCAGAGGTTCCATCCTTCATCTCCAAGATGCTTAATCTTCGTGCCAAATTGCGAGTCGGCCTGTCTCCTGCGAGGGGTCGTGTTAGTGTGAAGGAGGCAAGGAATACTCGGGTTACGCACTGATTCGAGATCAGCAAATCCATCGTGAATTATCCGTGTTCAAACCGATGCGCAGGCCACGGCAAGTACTGATAATCACCAGTATTGATGAGGCGTGGGGGCGAAGACCCGGCCGTTCCGTCCTTCCTAGAGAGTACGCCTGAGCCCCGGAGGGTTTGAAAGAATGGAGCGGGGAATCACTCGCTCCTACGAAATCCTGTGAGCCCACGAACGCTGTAAAAAACTACAATTACTCACGGTATCGAGTAATCAGCATCATCGCTCGAAATCCCCAACACTGCATGAAAGCTGGGGCTGGAGAGTGTTGTTGATCAATGCCGATTGAGTGTTCGAAAAGAACAGACACTCACCTGGTTCGACGAGGTCACCATCCCAGGAAAGTCGAGCGCGAAAGTGGGACGCTGTGTTGGCCTTGCGGCTTGGATGACCTCGAGAGTGGAATAGAGGAAGTTGGTAAATACGCGTACACAACACAGGAGGTGAACTTGGGCGCTTGTCTGGGAACGCAGCCACGTTGCAAGTTCCAACCGTATCCCGCCTGAATCGAAGTTGTCGCTCCATTTTATATGGACGCTATCGGCGAGGCGAGATTCATCCTTGGTATGATATCCAAATCCGTTACGATGTGTACGCTAACGCCTCTCTCTCTTTCGTCGAAGCAGGTTCTACCTGGACGGCCGACCAGAACATTCGAAAGAGATATGGAATTTATTGTGTATTGATCATATCCCGCATGCAGACCAATCGGACGGATCCATCAAATTCACCGCGGATGGAATATCTTCCACTCCCCGTCTGTATTCTTACCGGCTCTCGAGCATATCGAACTCCATCTCGACGCCGCTCAGGGGACTATTCCCTCTTGAATAGCCGGTGCGCTCAGAAGAAGAATCAGATCACCTCTTGCACGTTTTGCATCATCTTTGCGCGATTGGTGAGGTTGAATTAGACGCTATGAAGAACTCAGCGTACTGATACCTCAATTCTAGGTCCTGTGTCATGGATTTCTCGGGGCGGAATCGTGCGGACACCTATGGTTCATCCCTGCGGCGATAATAGGCGAGTATCTGTTTCGTTCAGAGGTGTTACGTATACATTGACCACTCTTATTTCGATATCACGATAGCAGCGAGCGACGACGATACAGCAGTCTTGCCTCCGAGGTCCTGATCCAAGCTTCACCTGGTGTGAATCGCACTCATATTCCTGACATGGATTCCCGGAGCTAAGAACTGGGCCGATGCGCTACTCCTCAAATGGGTGAGTACTTCGTGCTTTCCACAGTGGCCATGCGCTCACAAATTCTGCAGAAGCGATCGATCGTGTATCTTTAGCGACTTGCCATCGCTTTCAATGATTGTAGAACCGACCTCTCAGCTGAGGCACATGACACCGAGTGGCGCCGAGCTCCACTCAGTTGTGTGACTAACATGGGAGTTCTCTCACACCCCGTATAATTAAAGACGGTAAGATCGAATGTAGGCTGACATAGAATCCGCCCTTTGATCACATTCACAGCTCGGGAGAAGACCCTACGCTGCCGAATCATTCAGGAAGTAAGTTATTCCGTTTCATTAATAGCGGAGGGTGCCTTACCGTATGGAACCCTGATAGAGCCCTATCAGGGGATTGGCTCACTTGATCGTCGTCGTCCTTGGCTTTCTATGGATAGAACGTGGAGAATGCTCCTCCAAGGGGACATCAATTCACGGCGGTGCGCAAGAGGCCTGACGGAATCAAATCGGACGAACGACAATGTAGATACTTCTATGAGGGGAACTTGCTCGGAGGATGTTCCGTGCCTCCATTATCATTCCGTCGAGCGCTTCGTAAATACACGCAGCCCCACTCGTAGCCCGAAAAACGAGCCCACTGTACATGCGAGACTGGGAGGCCGCTGCTAAGTTGCTACCTACACCCTCGTCTCCGCTGTCACGTCTGTACTCATCCAGAACTTGCACCTCTCAAATTCGACCTCGGGAATCGACTCGATGACGGTGTTTGTTTGCGTCCCACCGTCGCTGCCTCTCTCCAAGACAATGCGACTGTGGGCAGCGACGGTAGTGTTCGACGATGAGTTGGACGAGAATGGGGCCCAGTTGATGCGTGCTGGCACATTCTCTGTCGAGGGGTTACCCGAGGAAATGAACGAAGTCCAGAAGCCGATCGCTTCTTGAGATAGCCGTGCTTCGCTCTGGTTCGCATCATCAGTAAGTTGAATCGATTCACGTTGAAACGGACACTCACTTCGTTGAACGCTTTGAAAGAATTCAAAGCATTGGGTAAGCGTCTAAATCAGACAACAAATGAGTATCCGTTGCACACCCGTGGTCGATCACGCAACCTACACAGTACCTGCGGATACGGAGCGATTTTAGCACGGCAAAGAAGTCCCTCATCGATCTCACTTACCGTCGAACAAGAAATACAGGTCGGATGTATGCATGACCCCTTCAAACGGTGTCTCCTCGAACAGAACGGCATGAGGAGAGTTCCACCTAGAACGGCGTGTAAGACCTCAGTTTGCGACTTCGTGTACGAAGGGTTCAGCATTGTCACCTGAACGCAAATACGTTATCTACGCCGCGGCTGGTAAGTGCTTGCACAAGCTGCAGATCCCTGCGAAAGCCATCGAGGTGAGGCGTGCACAACATAATATAGACGGTCGATACGTACATACAGCCGAGAACGATATCCTGAGCCATCTGCGAAGCGCGTTCGTATTGAGTCTTGAACGGGCTCCCCGCGGCGTCGGGTGCTGGGTACAGCTCAAACGCGCGCTGTATTGTCGCCGCACTCTAATCCCCATCAAATGCAAATGCAAATGCACGTATGTCAACACCCGCTTTGCGAGTCGACGCAACTGGAGCACATACCACTCCCGAGTAACGCGGGAAGAGCAGTATTCTAATATCCCCCTCCGAATTGAACTGCGCGGGTGTGCCGCCGACGAAGGTGCGGCCGTCGTTGGTGCAATGGCCGCCGATGAGCCCGACGCTGTTGAACCTGCCAGACGCGATGAGGTGAGAAGGCAGATCGGGGAGAAAGCCCCCTGGCCCTTCGACGACAGGCGGGACGCTAGCGTGATTGATGGCACTGACAATGGCACCTACTCAGCGCGATCGCCACGACGAGGGGCGTAAGTTCGTAAGTAATCACGTCGATAGAAGGGATTCGTACCTATCGAGGCGTTGCGCAAGCACCTCATAACATCCCGCCCCGAGCAGCCGACCACGGCGGAAACGTTTTCTACGCAGCGTGTAAGTTATTCCCTTGATTTTTCTTAGTCTGCGTAGAAAGAGAAAAGGCGTACTGAAGGTGTCTTCGACCTCCTCCGATGTCGGTGTCGGCCCAAATCCGATCGACTGCACGATCGCGCGCTTGAACACAGGCGGCTTGGATCCTAGGCCGTCGTAGAATATCAGAGACGATTGATATCAATGGTGATTCACGGAGCGTACCGCCGAAGGCCACCATTTGCATGACCACGCTCGCAGCGCCCGCACTCTCGCCTGCGATCGTCACTTCGTCTGGATCCCCTCCGAATCTGTGGCCATGCTTAGTCAGTAACGGGCGAGAGATCAGCGCGAAACAGGCCGACCGATGGATGTTCCTCTGAACCCATTCCAATGCAGCGCGCTGGTCCCGAAGTCCCGCGTTCAGGTCTCCGTCGGCGGCGACAGCAGCACCGCCCAGGAATCCAAGGAGATTCAGCCGATATGCGACAGATACGGCGACGATGCCTTGATTTTGCGACAGCCAGTCGAAGAACGGGAATCCGAGAGGCGACTTGATCAATCCCATATCAGCGCCGATGAAGTCGTGGTCAGATACAAGGTAGACTCACCCCAGCAAAAAAGCCGCCGCCCTTTCACCGCAGGCCAGTCAGCTTGCCGCAGTCCACTCGAGTTGAAGAGCGGGAGGACGTACGTGGAAATACACGATGACGGGGAGCTTGCTCGATCCTGAGGCGCTGGAAGGCTTCCAGATGTTCAGCTTCAGGCAATCTGTGCGGACTGGACGTCAGAAATACAGTGCGAGGATACGGGAAACTTGCGCGTACCTTCCGACCCTATGCCAACCTGCGCCGGCTGCTGGATGCACGGGGCGCCCCAGTCGCGCGCATCGGATATGGGAACACGAGAAGGGTCCCTGATCGTCTCGTCGAGCGGCCTTGGCGCTCTGAAGCGGAGGTTTCCTACGGGGGGCTGCGCGTACGGAATGTTGCCGAAGAACGTCACCGATGAATGGGGCTGCCCCGCAGGCGACGTGTCGTTTCCTGCGAAGGCGGCAAAGCCCAAGTTGACGACGGGGCCCAGGGGAGAGGTTAAAGCTTGGAGTGCTGTGCTGCCTGATGCTGCGCGAGCTAAAGCGAGCAATACTAGTGCTGCCAGTCCAGGAAGGGGAAGGTGCGGCTCGCGGGCCATGCTGGTAGACAGGGATTCTTGCTCTCAGTTCATTGGATGAGCGCAATTTATTTGCGGGGATACAGATAAGTATAGCTGCGGACGGAAGGCAAGAAGAGCGAGTATGAGACTCCGTCGCTCATGGCCACCTAGTGGAACACAAGTGACCAAGGAGTGCGTGAGTCCCCCGTGTACTGAGCCCTATATATCGCTAATACGACTCACGTTGGAAGCGATCACTGCGTCATGCCATATTCTAGATGCCCTGGGGTGCTTGTATAGTTCGCCGAACGACGGTCTGGTGATGCGAGATGAAGATGGCCCTATAAATATAACGTGCAGATTTAGAATCGCTCGCACGAAGGCGAGACGGACAAGGCGTACGTTGGAAGCGGGTTCCCGGCAGTCCCAGCAAACTACGGGGACCCAGAAAATGGTCAATCGCAAACCGAAAGGACAGTATACGTTGGGGTGAGTTTGTCAACTAGAAGCTTGGGCGCCTATGTGCTGCAGGGGCTCACAGGGGTTCGCAATGAATCTCACGCTCTCCCTCGCCTGCACCACGACCAACTCTTACTCCCCTCTAGCCACGTATGCAGAGAACGTCCTCACAATCGAGCTGGCTTTATGGCCAGTGCTGGAACCGAGCCCCGAGGTGAGCAATTCACTACCCCCATCAGTTTGAAAGACCACCAATACCGTAACACCGTGCATTCGTTAGGATTTGACAACACACTGGGCGATGGTCGGACGAGAAACGAAGTACAAGGAATGGGGAAGTTGTTTGAAAGGAAGAAAATGAAGGTAAGATGACACCCGCATCGAATGACTATGTATCGTTAACCGTCATTCCTACCTTGCCACCGCCTCCAGACGAAAGTACTCCACACCCTGCGCTGCACCACCAACCTGTAAAGCAGTCGCACAGATCCAGTGTCTTGATCCCTGACCTAATGTCGCAAGCTGCGTTGGGCAGAGGAACCGTGGCCACACCACATCAGGCAGATCGACCCGTCCCCAGCTGCCCGTACGCGCACATCCGCGCCTTCCGAAGCTCCCAGAAGGATGTTTCACCCGTCCTATCACTTCGTTCTCCCCACTCCAATTCCGACGGCGTCTCCAGCTGTCCCGATTACTGGTTGGACTTGCCTTACTCGCTCTGCCACGGCTCATACGACGAGCGTACCACCTCGCTTGCCAGAGACGCGTGTTGTGACTCCCTGTCTACCCATTGGCAAGCGCTTGAAGGACCCAGGCCAGGGAAGAGAACGGATGGCCGCTCGACGCTGCACTCAAGCCATCTCTTTATAGACGTGACCAAATTGGACGTAGACGTTCCCCCGTGGCCGTGCCTCCTTAGCTATCCAAATATTCAATATTATTCAGACGCACGGCGATTTTGCTCGACGTTCCCTCCGCTCTTTCTTTGCTCTGGGATTTTGTATGCACAACCTTGTTAAGCCCTCGCTTTGGTTCCCCGATTTCTTTCCCTCGTTCAGCTGTTCAAACGTTCACTGTTCATCCCGTTTCGTCATGGCCAATTTCGTACAACGCGCATATCTAATTATATACCTTATACTCGCGCATCTCGTCGTTCGGTTTGCTTATCTGCTACCCGTTCCTCGTTCCCTAGTTTCTTTCCCTCGTTCAGCTGTTCATCTCGTTTTGTCATGGCCAATTTCGTACTTACTTATATGTCGTATCCTCGCGCATCTCATCGTACGCGGTTTGCTTATCTCGCCCCCGTTCCTCCACACATCCTCTCGTACGCATTTCTCTGTTCTCGTACTCAATATTCAGTCGTCGCCCCCGCATTTGTCCTTCGTTTCATATTACCAGTCCGGACTGCACTCGGAAACGGGGCGATGGCCATCAGCGCGAACGTAGAAGCACAACGTCCAACATCCGAGGAACGCCTCTACTTCATCGCGATCCTTCGTGGCGCCATTACCTACATTCCGTACCTACCCCACCGCCCACCGCCCATCGCCCTGCACCCCGCTCTACACCCCGCCGTCATGTCCCATGTCCCGCCTCACCATCGGCGCCGCGCCATGGGGCACCTCGTTCGCGGCCAACATCGAGGATAGGCGTATCTCGAATACTCAATGCGTGGACATATCATATGTCAAGATCGCGCGGCTCTGTCAGCGCAGGGAAATGCAAATCAGCGACACCAGACGCCATTCCCCATTCCAATACCGCCGTACCCAACGACACCCCGCATCTCGCATTCGTTTACATTGCCAGAGGCCTTCCCCCCTGCAAACACCTCTGAACTCAAGGCGAGTTCGAGCACGAGCCAGACCGGTCGGGACTCGGTATCGGCGCTGCGGGGGACGCCACGACGACTGGCTCTGTAGCAATTAAGACAATCTCGCCGAAACAAAACAAAACGAAACGAAACCACGGACCTCGGTCCTCGGTGCGTGCGTGTCCCGTGGCTCTTCGCCGACACCGTGCGCGTTTTTGGGCCTCATACGAATGGAATCGTGAACTTTCCTCGTCAACTGGGGGTCGTATCCGTGCTCAGCCTCTGTACCAGAAGCTCCAGAAGCTCGACGCACTCGACTGCTCCCTGCCCATCGTCTATCACGGTGGGGGCGTTGACTGACTTTATCGGATTTCCGCACATTAATAGGACGGCACAGTGCACGCTGGAGCGGGAATGCGCGGATCGAGGTCTGCACGCAGAGGATGCACGGACGGCATCGACGGGAGGAGGAGGTAGCGTCGTCCGTAGGCCGTAGTCCGTGGCACGCGCAGCGTAACGTGCGATCCTGGGCATTAATGAACGGTTGGAACCGTCTATTGAGGTACGTTCCGCCGCTTTTTTGTCCTTCGCTCGCATATGTCCGAAACCGCAAACGTTTCTCGTGATTCCCCCGCCTTTCATACCGGGCCAGCTTCGTGCTCTCGTGCTCGGGTGTTTATCGATTATCATTCAATATTCAGCCCGAAATAACTCTCTTGTTCTTGTTCGTACTGCGCCTCATTGCCTCGTTCTCCCTCTCCCTTGCCTATCGCACTAATACTAATACTAATAATACCCGCTGCACCAGGACATCGCAGCCGTCCGCGCCATCACCATCACTGTTGCGCGCTGTCTGCACCCTAGACCGCACGAACCCCCGCAGTCCGCCTCGTCAACCTAACACCTTGTTCGCGCAGCCCACCGAACATGCACCCCCTTCACGGCCGATCGTCCCAGCTACACGTCCGCCAGCTCAGCGCTTGCGATTCCTTGCGATTCCTTGCGATTCCTTGCGATTCCTTGCGATTCCTTGCGACTTGCGATCACGCTCTCCGCATCCTCCGCAGCCTCAGCAGCCTCGCGCATTGGGTTGGATGCAGCGGATCCACGCGTCGACCGCGAACAGCCTTGGGACTCCGTCGTACTCGCTGATGCACCCTGCCGCTGTTGAGCTCCCCCCAACCCAGGAACCTGGGTACTTGAGTGCCTTGGCCCACGACTCTGCGCCCAGCGTCGTGCAGCTTCGCGCGAAGGGTGTAGTGAGGAGTCGACCACGACTGCGACAGCTGGCCACCTTTACTCGCGGAACCGCCTACATACTAATCTAACTACGATGCGCTACCCATTGTATGTCAACTACCTCTCCGCCTTGTACACGGGTCCCGTCGTAGCGGTTCCAATAAACGAATTCGTTCTCGTTCATGAAGTCATCAGCAATCCGCTTCCACCCCATGGCGCCAAATGCTGCCCAAGGCAAGCGTCACGCCTTGCGAGATCTCCGTAAACTTCCAAAATTAAGATGTTGACTTCATCTCTGCTCGGTCACCCCTCAGCACAACATCCCATCGATATTCCCTCCCCTCCACGGTCCCTCGTACCAGCCTCGCACCCTCAACATCGAACCTTCGCACGCCGTATTCTATGTAAATGAATTCAGAGACTTCGACAAGTGGGCAGCTCCCAGGCGAAACGTTGGGGATTTGTCGCCCCAATCCCACTGACCAGATCCCCGCGAGCAACGCGAGAGTCCTGACAAGCATGCCGCGAGGCACATTGATCGCCGTACCTTTCGCGGAACCTTCCCGCGTGTATGTCATTCGTACCAGTGAATGCCCTAGTGCGCTGCTACCCACGCAGGCCAGGCGATGTGAAAAATGGCCCATTTCGGTGATCGAGAAGGTCAGTGGGTGATTGTGGGGCTCTCCCTGTTCCGCGACCCGACCACATCAGCCGAACGCCCACACGGGCACTCAGAGAGCAGGCTATTAGGCAGATTGATGTTTAGACAGATCATCGTGAAGCGTCAACGCGCCCTCAAACCGTTGTCTAACGCACTACGTACTTGGATGTAATGCGCCATCGCGGTCTTTAGAATATCAAATACCCTGCTTCAACGTATTAGGTTTCGAACAAATTATGATTCGTATACATTTGACGTCGTCTTCCTCCAGTTGAGTAAAGACGATCAATGGAGGCCCTTGTGTTCCGCATCGCGTACTGGAGATGTAAATTGCCATCACGGTGCGTAAAATACTCTTCATTGTTGCTCGGACAAATATCATACACATTTGACCTGGTATTATTCGATGTCCTCTTCCTCTAGCTGAATAAAAAGGAGGCTCTGGGCGCACCTAGCAGGTCTATCAGAAATGTGTAGACCGTTATTGTGTGAGAATGACATACCTGGTAGTCATTATGCACGCATTTTCACCATCTTCAGCACGCCACTCCCCCCAAGATGAGCTCTCTACCGGGTTCTCTATTTCCAGAAATTCTACGCCGCACGAAGTGGCATTGATGTTACCCTTCTTGTCAAATATAGAAACTCGGAGGTCCTCCTCGACGCCAACGACTTCGGTTACGTGTCAGTGCGCCTGGCATCACAGTTGGCTGAGAATGGGCGTACTAAAGACCAAATCGGTGACTGATAGAGGAATTTCATCTGTTGAGAAGGTCTCGCATATTTCCCTCGCTTTGCTGATGAAGTTTATCCACGCTAGACGTGTCGATAGGAAGTCCTCCGACACCTTGCGTCGCCGGATCGATGCGAAGAGAGTCTCCCCAAATTGGTGCCTAAAGAAATACTATAAATCTCAGTCGTCGCTTTGAGCAGACCCTACTCACGCAATTATTCCAGAGCCATCAGATGAGCCTTCAACGGTGGTGCCACCTGCAGAACGCAATACGAGCTGCGGCTCTTTGACCACCTCCAGTTTCATCATGCTAGATGAATTGGTCAACACAACGAACTCCCCATCTGCACGCATGTGTCCAATATCCCCGAGAACACAATTAATGGGAGTCTTTGGCCGATATACAAAGGCTCCGCTCCATAGTGTGATTGCAGTGGATCGTATTTCTTTAAATGTCAACTCATTGCGTCGATATGTGTGCTCAATGCGCTCGAGAAGGAAATCGAAGAGAGAGCTTGACTCAGTGAAGTTCGGGACGACATAAGATGTGAAGTGTTCTAGAAGGCGCAAGTGGCTGGTTCGTCGACCTTCTTTGCGGGCCATGAGTACTATTTCAGGTCAGGTAATCGTCGATTTCATTTAATATTCCAAGGGCCCACTCACGATTCCAATCAGAGAGATCCAGTAACCCATAGGTGATCTATTATCTGTCACCAAAAATACAAGCGAAGAGTCCACGGAAATGAACTTACGGAGTTGACAAAGTTGAGAAGCTTGTTCTTCAACCACGCATCTAGTTCTTGCGGTGATTTCTTAGACGTCACCTTGGGGACGTCGAGGACCAAGTTATGGCCAACAATCGGTTGCCCGCTCGGCGTCAGGACAATATTCGATGACTTGACATGGCATGTGAGTGACAGAGACAAGTTGTCTGGAACATGGTGCATACTTGGAAGCATGCCTCAAGCTCACTTTGGTGAAGCTCGGAGAACTGTCTTCGGAGGTATTCGATACCTGACTGCAACGAACAGAATGTGCATTTTGGTAAATCACAGAAACAAGTGGTCAAATGACACTTACTGCGATCCCCTGGCACTAAGAATAGTCATGGATTAAGAAGGCGATGGACAGCGAGCTATACATGGACTTACCACACGCAATGTCGCCATGAAGCTGTCTACGCTGCTCCCTCCCAACCTCCGATTTATGAAGTCGTCGACACTTCCGGATTCGACTAAGGCGGATGGATAAATAAGCACTTGTAGGGCGAGACAAATGAAATGACATACACTCTGGCAGGACCAAAAACGGAGTCTTGGCCGTAGAAACTGATATCCCAAGAAGTTGGTGCAGATTGGGGTGGCTAGTAAACATTAATCACGGCGTACTGAGAGACTCCAAGTCGTTCTCACCGAAGTCTTCGCAATAGTTCCACGTCACTGGAGTAGCTCTGGTTCGCAATATCGCTCTGGTGATACCTCTTTATAACGACCCGGGAGTCTGAATCTGGCTGAGGCGAGTGAGCGATCCGTCCTCGGAAGAGTGTACCATGAGGGACTGATCGAAAGCTTCTTTCTAGAAATATCTGGCTATCTTTGAATACTTGAACCTATTTCAAGACGAAGAGAATTAATCAACTAGTGTCACGGAATAGGGTGGAAATGATGAGACCTCGTCGACATCTTTGTCTTCGACTAACAGATTGTGTATGCGGAGTAAGGACGCAACCTATGCAATACATGTCAGTGTTTAGATTATACCTATCGTCAGGCTGTGCGTACAGTCAAGCGCTCGATATACGCATCTAGTTTTGCCGTGCAGGATAAGACGTTTTCCTTGAGTTCTTGCGTCTTTCGCACCCGCTGGAACCAGCTAAGTTGGCGTTCTGCCTCAAGGGAGCCGCGAATATCATTCAGGGCCCTGTCCGGGGTTATTGATGGTGCAATGCAGGTTTAACCAATACACATACCTCTCCAATTCTCCCGCTTCCGCGATGACGGCTCGATTCTCGTGCTTTCTTGGGTCCAAGATGTCAGCAAGCCGACTGATCCTGTCAATCAATTCGGCATGATCGTCTCTTAATTTCTTAATCGTCTATTCACAGAAACACACCAGGAAGCGAATTCAGATCTCGATGTACACACGCACAGAACGTCCAACACTTACTTGCACGAGTTCCAATATTGAGATCACGAGCCCGCAAATCGGTTTCAGCGGTGACAGGTATGGGACCTCTGCGAGCCCTTCAAGGCCCCGGAATATGCGAATCGAATTGGCAATGGCGTTGGCCCTGCGAGTGCCGACGCGCTTCTGGGCGTCCTGTGTGCATGAAGGCATGGCCCTATTGCGAGTGTTTTTGAATACACGTACAGAGCATACCGCATGCTAGCAGCATCCATTATATAGGCAAGCCCTTGCGCACTGCCTATACAAAACTCTCTCTGCCTCTGCGAACTTCTCAGTGTCAGTGGAGGATTCACAAAAGAGTCCGTCCGCCTGTCATACGAGGTGTGAAGTGGACAGCGTATTCATGACCCACGAGCAGCGAAACCGTGGTTGGGATGATGGTGTCTGTGCAGACCTATATCTGCTACGCGGCGATTTGCTCTATATTCCGATGATGCACCAGAAATGATGGACTGCTCAGTACCTCGGTTTGTGCAGGGTGCACAGCCATATCCCTTGGGATTTCTCCCCACATCTCACGCAGAAACTGCGGTCATTGCGAAGAATACTGTTATGGGACCTTCAAAGGGATCTAATAACAGTCTGGGTGGCATGAGAAGTCGCACTGTACTCGAGTCCGTTGCGGATCCGCGGTGATACCGATCATGATTCCCAGCTGGATGAATGTTCGCTTCTTGTGTCGGGTGACTCTGGTCACCAATCTATCAAAATGACATGATTTTAGCAAGGGAGGCAGAGCACTGGTCTACGGCTGGAGCGCGGAGCCACCCCATTCACGATCAGCTGTGTGCACGTCCAGACGTCCAGGGCGTACAGCTCCCCCTACCTACACCTCGCCTCATGAGAGGCACGGCAAACCAAGGGCCTGCCGGGGGAACGGCCGGGGGAACGGCCCACAACAAACAGGCAATCACACATACCGTAAGGCGCCTTTTCGATGGTGCTCACCATATGGACGTGTCAAGATATGAACACACATACAGCATTGCGGGGCCTGGGGAAGTAGATTGATCTCGTTCACTTGGACATTAAAGCACCAGCGCAGTACCGGCATAACATTCGCACACTCAACCGCACCACGCCAACATGCACACCTTCGACTTGCAGCACCAGCTCCAAGCGGACGTCCCGCCACATCTCGTGCGTTTGCACCTGCGTGTCCTCGGCGCCTTCGAGCACCTCCTCGTGCGCATATCCACGAGGGAGCGCGCCCTCGATGAGTTCTTGCAGCGAGCGACGTATCGTCTGCAGCTCTGGGTCGATGGCATCCTCGAGACCGGCGACGACAGCGTGCACGGAATGCTGCAGGCCTGCGAGCTCCCCCCGCTCGACGTCGCCCTGGCCCTGCACTCGCTGATGCTCAGCCCGCACCGCTACTTCGAGGACTCGCAGCTCCGGTTCCCCCAACTGAACCGCCTCAAAGAGTTCCCGCTGGCCATGGTGGTGTGCCCCCCCCTCCGCGCCCCCGTCGTTCCGTAGCATTCGCACTGATCAATTGCGCGTCAGGTTGCAGTTCTGCGTGCAGACAACAGCGGCTACGATGGCCGCGAATGCCAGCCTGCAGCGGAGCGCTGGAAGCAGGTTACGGGGCTTGAATTCGAGCCCACTGCGTCCATGGAGAGCGATGCGACGAGGGTGGTGCGCTGCCCGTCCTGCGACGAGGCGGCGAGGGTGCCGTGGGCGGGAGCACAAGGCTTTGCAGGCCCTGATTTCGTGCATGCGTGCACAAAATGCGAGATGCCAACGACGCACGACACGCTGCGCGCAGGGAAGTTGTTCAAGGCCCTCAACAAGGCCAAAGAAGCCCCGGGTTTCTGTCTGCCGTGAGTCTTGTCGTGCTGCACACCGCAGGCGTCCTCGGGACATCCTAATTCTATTCTAGAAACACGGCCCTGCTGATCAGAGGCGAGCTCGATGTCGAGATGCGGTGCCCAGCTATAACCAACGAGGTCTGGAGTTGCTTCGAGAGCGGTGGCGGTCGACTCATTCCCCTGCATGATGTTGCAACGATGGCTGCTGCTGAAGGCCGCAGCATCATGGCCTACGTCGCAGAAACCTTGTCAAAGCCTGATTCAGCCATCCGGCCAGAGAGGCGAGTCAAGAATCAAAGTCCCGCTTACGTTCTGACGTCCACTGCCCAGTATCCCGGCGCTCCTCCGAGCCTTCGAGCACTCCTTCCCGTTCACGCAGGACGTGGTGGATGCGGTGAGTCCCCATCCGCATTCAGTGCAGTTCAGACGGTCCTAAGGTGCTCCTGCGAAGCTGCATCACCAGCGGCGGTTCATACAGGACATTTACCACAGAGGATGGTCTAAGCTCGGGACGGGGCGGCCGTCTGATGCAGAGCTGGACGAGGCATACGCCTGCTACGGCGAGTTCCTGCACCTCGTCACCACCGCGGCGCGGCGGGAGCCAGCGTGGAAAGAGGACCTCATCTGGCACACACACCAGCTCATGCCGGAGCGGTACAGGTGCGTGGCTGTCTGATAGACCAAATTGAAACGGGCACCTGACCCAAGGGCTGACACGCGTGAAGAGCAAATGTGGTCAATTACACTGGCCTTTTCCTGGACCACCTCCCACGGGGGGAAGATATCAATGCGTACCGTAAGCCCTGCGCAAATACGGGTTCGCCCTTTGCTGACGTTCGAGCGAGCAGGTCCCAAATACGATGGAGCGCGCAACCCCGTTGCAGTGTCAATCTGGGTGGCGCATAGGGGTGGTATAGACAGAAAAGGGCCCGGGGGAGACGAACCTGCAGACCCAGAACACCACCAGTGCGGCGAGGAATGCCCGGCAAGTTGCCCCCAAAACTGTAGCTGCGGCTGTTGTCAGGCGGGGGGTGCAGCGATGTCATTCCTGAGAACGGAGCCCGTTAGCAATATACTCGAAGGTCGTTGAAGGCAACAAACAGAAAGTGAAATACCGCTGTGTAATAACTCTTTTAGAGATGGATGAATATTTTCTCGAAGGAAGCAGTTTTGGGTCCGATCTTTGCACGTCTTTGAATGAGCTGTTTATAAAATTATCCTATACTGCGCTCGGCACGAGTCCAAATCATCCAGCAATTGCACGTTTCCGGGTGCCTGACACAGTGAAGGCTACGAGATCATGCGGGAGAGCGCGATGGCTCTGCCAGCCCTCACGGCCATAATCGACGTTGAGGTTGTCCATAAGGGATGTCCAAGAGCCGGGTGTTTGATAGAATTAGTAGCCAGATGCTCGTCGGTGGAGTGTACTGACCTAGCGCGTCTAATTAGCCCTTAGTCGAAAGAGAAAGGTATCAGCGTACGCATCGATTCCACAGACATAGCTGCATTCCAAGACAAGCGCCCAAGTTCTGGGTTGTGTACGCGTATTTACTAACTTCCCCTATTCCGCTCTCCAACTTCGAAGTCATCCAAGCCGCTCCAAGGCCAATGCCTCTGGATCACAGCGTCCAGCTTCACTCGAATTTCCCAGAATGGCGACCTCGTTGAACCAGGTGAGCATCTGTTCTATTCGAACCTTCGATTGGTAATGTTGAAGGAGTTCAGACCGCTGCGGTATGGAGGTCGGTGCTGCGAGCAGGCAAAGGCATTCGACGTTGACAAGGACCTCACAACGCTCGCTCCAGCCCCAGGTCTGAGTCTCATGCGGTGGTCGGGAGTTCGAGGGATGATGCTGATCTCTGAATAATGTGAGTAACTGTAGTCTTTTCCAGCAATCGTGGCCTCACAGGATCTCATAGGAGCGACGCTCGACGCCGCCCCCAAGTCAACGACGCGACGCGACTTGCTTTTTTGTGTTCTCTCCAAGTCCCCCGCATATCACTCTCACGATACGATGCGCAGCGTATTTACTTATATCTCTCATACTCTCGCATCTCATCGTCTGTTCTACGCATCCTCATACGCACTTCGTTGCTCTCGCACTCAACGTTCATCGACATCGCCGAGCTGGCAAAACGTATCCCAGTCGTCGCTCGCCCCTCATGCTGATGGCATCACGCCGTCCGTCTCCCCTGGAGCCTAGAGCCTATGACTTCGACCCCTGCGCCACCCCGTTCGTCACACCCACACCCACATATGCATGTGCCGCCCTCCTCATCCGTCTCCATCATCCCGCTCATGATCGCCATCGTGCGCAGGTGCTGCTACAAAGAACGATTAACGAGCAGCCATGTGCACAGGAAAGGACATCGCTTTTCGTTATGGGCTAAGGCAGCGAATGGATGGGCGTGTACGTATTTGTCACAATGCCGCCGCCCCGTCGAGCATGTGCGCGCATTTCCGCGGCAATCACAAGAGGATATCAATCGATACAATTTATATTGACAGGCCTCACTCGAGCCGTGTATGCGATCAAAATCGCAGGACGCGTTGCGCCGCGAGCCGTGTACTTGCCACCCCCCCTCCCCCCCACGATCGCCCCCTCTCCCTCATTGCGACGTATCATATGGCCATGATGCGCCGCGACCGCGCTCCTGTCTCCGCTATAGCCCTCGTAGATAGCCCATACGACGCGAGCGGCGCCGGCACACGCTCCTGCACCGCCTCATCCGGTAGTTGTGTTGCGTTTCGCTCAACGCTTTGAGCCGAGGCAAGATCGGGTCGTACGCGCGTTGGCGCAAAACTGAAAACGGGGGCACGACGGCGCGCCAGCTTGATCATGCCTCGTCCATGGTCCTTCGTGGTGCAGGAACCGGCGGGCGGGACTCGTAGTTGTTACTTGGGTGTCGGGTGTTGGGTGTCGGGCTACGACGGGCGGGTTCGCGCAGGGGCGAGACGGCGTGCAGATACGGACAGTGCGCGGACGCACTTACAATCATACCTCGTGCATCGGGACTCGGGACGCAGGCTCTGGCAGGTGGGCTTCGTTGTCTGGAATGCCGGTGTCCGAGTCGCATCGCATCGCGTCGGGGGGCGGTGCGGCGCGGGATGATGGAAGATGGAAGATGGAGGCAAAGGGGAGGACGAGGGGAGGACGAGGGGAGGACGAGGGCCGTGTCGTATGATGCTACGGCTCCCTGAACGACCGCCAAACGCCAATCGCCAGCCGCCAATCGCCAAACAGCAGCCTAACCGTCTCCCAGCCCGCCGGTTCTCGAAGCCCGATCGATGTGTCGCGGCCACCTCCCCGCGCGTCTCCCACGTCGTCAAAGCGCCAGAGTGGACTCTTGTGTTGTGTCCACGGACCGCCTCCACGCGCACGTCGGACATGGGTATCATGCTGTCTTGTTGTGGCGGCGTCAACGTTAACGCTGTCGCCATGGCGGGACTCTTCATAAAGCCACTCTCCGCCAACGGTTCACGGAGCAATGCCGTCGGTCGGGGCCATCTGCAGGGCAATGCGGGCAATGTGGGCTCGTTCGTTCCGATCCCAGAGCCTTGAAATCGAAAGAATTCCCTGCATATTCGATTATGACCGTTGATCGCAGTTCGCGGCAACATAGGGCTTACGAAGTGGCCACTGGCCCCATCTCCTTCTGCTCTTCCATCGTCAACGTCATCGCTAATGCCGCTGTGATGATCCCAGGCAAAGCGCGCAGCAATCTTCGGGCTCGTCGCGCAATCCTCGGGCGCGTCGTGCTCACTCTGGCGCTTCCCATAAACATTTCTACAGATCGCGATGTCTGCACATCCCAGCTCGCAGTGCAACGCAACGTCGACATTAGGACCACTTCCCGGCACTTGCGCGGGCGCTCATCCCAGAAATTGCGCGGTTTACGCTGTTTGCCGGGGATAACCTGTCGAACGTCTCCCCAGCACGATGCAAGGCGTAGCCATGAGCATTTTGGGACTCCCAAGGACGATCAGTAGCACGTAGATATAGACAATCGGTCATTGGTGTAATCTACGACGTATTCCCCTTGTACGAATGAATATAAGTACAGCCGCGCTAAACAGATTCTGAATCCTGAATGAGCTTCACGGCCTCCTGGGAGCGAGGTGTGATGGAGCATGGGAAGGGCGCCAGGTGTCTAGCGATAATGTTGCCTCTTAAGCTTGACATTACGTCGAAAGTTTCGAACGCACGTACCTTGAGAAGCCAGGAATCCACCTAATATCCGGCTCGATGTCGCGACCGTGCTCGCCCTTCGCCTTCGCGATGTTGAAGGTAGCAAGGATAGACGCCATGGAGATCCACAGGGAGTCCATGGCAAAGAATCGACCCGGACAAATCCTGAATATTAATCGACACCGTGGGCCCGTTTTCTTTGGGAGGTAGCGCAGGCTGAAGCAGATACACACATACCTTCGCCCGAATCCGAAGTTGGGCAGGGGATCGGCTAATTTTGCGTCGACTTGGCCATCCTTCAAGAATCTCTCGGGGTTGAAGGTGTCGGGATCGCGGTACTGCGCTTCGTCTTGCAGGATGGCCCTGCAATATCACGGTCTGGACACGGCAAAGAGTGGATCGAATCGCAATGACGCACCAGATGTTTGCGAATACGATAGATCCTTTGGGTATGAGGTAGCCGTTGTACTCGTCGTCCACGGTGAGTCTGTGGGCAATCCCTTTGAATGGCCCGTCAACCACACGCCTCGACTGGATGCAAGGGACTCGCCTAGAGGCAGGATGGACTGCCACCTGGAACTGGTGAAAATAGCGGGAGACACGAATATGGAGGCCGCATACCTCAGGATTTCCAGCATGATTGCATGGACGTACGGCAGATGTGGCAGGTCCTCAAATGTGGGGAGCCGAGAGAAGGCGAGCGCCTCTATCTCTTCTTGCCCCTTCCTCTGCACATCCGGGTACAGAACCATGGCAGCGACGAACGAAGACAGCGCCGCGTGCGACGTTTCTGCGCCTCCTGGGAATTCCACAATCACGACCGCTTCTAAGATGAATGAAAATACACATTACCGCCGTATACTTGTGATGTCACGTCCTTGATGAACTTGATATCGAGGAGATCGTGGATCCCGCCCCCGCTGGGCCTTCCTGCGAGCATGCGCGACAGAAGACTAGGCTCTTCTCTTCCCTCTTGCTGGGGATCCCGAATATCATTTCCGCAGACACACACGGGGAAGGTTGTGCTCACAATCAGCCGACAGCCCTCCTCGTACTGGCCGTCGATCATGGCAATCGTATCCGCGCGCACCCTGTCAGCGTAAGCTTTGAAACCGGCGCCGGGGATCCAGCTTGGGACGTATTTGAGGACGGGCACGAAGTCGACCATGTACGAGCCGGAAATCGCGGCCTTCTGGAGCTGGCGGAACGCCTTCTCGGAGCGCGCCAGGTGCGGATCGTGTTCAGCTTTGACATCGATGCCATAGGCAACAGCAAACATGCTCGCAGCGAGCGTACTGTTGTTGTATGTCGATGGCAATGAGTCAATCTGTACTCATACGAGGACGAGTACGCACTGGTCAATGTGATGCAGAAATGCTTGTGGCGTCTTCAGCAGTCGGCGTAGAAGATCGCGGGCATGCCGTAGCTGTTTAGGGCGGTGGTTCACCGATCTATCAGGGTTGAATTCCTGCCATATTGCGCGCCGACGAGTGCGCCAGGCATGCCCGTACGGCATCAGAGACACCATCCCACCCCATCCCAAGCTAGCCAGGAATGAGAATTCGACAAGGATACTCGGTGCTGACCCTACAGTTCATTAATCATCGTGCTTACAGACCTTGATGGCAAGCTGTGAGCTCATGCTGAAAATGGTGGCCAAATATGGTCGACTCGCCTATCGGAATACAGTCGAGATCGCACCGACAAGAGATCGTTGGCCGCTTTCTGTGAATTGAGGACAACTATTGAGTTTCCCAAAACACGAAGGTGGATAATGTCGGAATCTAGCATATTTCAAACAATGCTGGATGCGACTGGTGTAGAGCCACTCACTGTATCGCTTTGCCCATTCGCGATATTTCACCCACTGCTGTTCGAAGGGCATGTCGAACAAATTCCCAATAACGGGATAGCCTTTCGGACCTGGAGGTAGAGGCAATCGAACGGCGCGCAAACGGTAGCAGCCAGCTAACGCTAGTATCAGCGCAAAGACAATGACGGTGGTATCGGTGAGCATGTCGTTATCGGGCGGCCTCACCATGGAAAACTAAGAGACTTGTCGTTGACCTGCTTTATATTATTTTGTGGCGTTTGTTCCATATGGTCGCCGTGAGAGCTTCCTGCGCAGCCTCGATGTCTTGACGAAGTCTGTGGAACCATGGCTTGAGATCGTGCTTCTCGCGTCCCCATGATCGGACAACCATTGATTCATGTAGCTTCGATGTCAATAAAATGTCACGACATGTGAATGTGTGTGGATAGGGAACGCGCGGGTCTGCTCTGTCGTCGTTGGTCGCAGTAGGAGGGCTCGCGATGATCGTACGGTGGACTCCATTGCCCAGGCCATCCAGCGCGGGAGGTGCTCAGTATAGTATCAATGAGGCTGGCAGCACGAACACAGTGAAGTGACGGCGGATTCGGTATATTCGAGTCGGGCTCGAACTTATTGACGACGAATTGCAAGGTTCAGGGTCCGTAGGACCAAAGACTGATCAAAGATGGGCACATTCCACGCCGACTGGCGACAAAGGGAAAGGGTGGCATCTAACGTCCTCGATGATCCAGCTATGGGACATCAGATTGAATCAACTACCTGATATTACGGCGCATAAAGACAGCTAGGCACCCCGAGGACGGCATCTAGCCATCTTGACACACGATCAGAACAGGGTCCGCGAGAGTGAGAAATCGAACCAACGTACCATGAGCCGCCAGGGAAAGTAGCATGAACTTTTGTCATGCGGAGGCTGGGTGGAACCCTTCGCTGAGGGGACGCCGTACCACGAGTCTGTTCGAACAGGACCCCAGTCAATAGGCAGTCGCAACGAGGGATATGGCGGGCTATGAAGGTTCCGTAGTTGGTGAGTATTTCTGCCTGCCGAAGCGTGTCCCTCCCGCAGCCCGTCCGCACCGCTGGGAAGGAATCTGTACACGTTATGTGGTACGCGAAGAGTCTTGACGCGAGCGAATGGCTGGAACCGGAGCTCCTCCGTTATTCGGGGGGAGGTTCGAGGACTTCAGATTTTCTTAGCGCAGACCTGGGCCGAAGCCCCCGGAGTTGACAGGTAAAAGCAAGGAGAGATGACATCCCTACGACGGGCAGCATCACGCTCAGGAAACCCGTAGATTTCCACGAAGATCCTGTTATAGTACACGCCATTGGCCGATCGAGGAAGCGGGGGCGCCTGGCGTTGATGAGGGTGCTGTATGTGATGGGCAAACGAGGCGAACTCACCTGAGATCAGCCTTCTTAATTCGTCTTCCACAGAGAGACAGTTTCGACGGTTGTCGATAATTTTAAGTTTAGTGTGCCCGAGGCCTTGTGGTGCGCAGCATCGAGTGCTTTAAGCACCGCTGAACGAAGACACGACTTTGTACTGGGGTATATAGTTCCTACTAGTCATTAGCACCGATTTATCTCAAAGGATACGGGAATGGAAACATAAGACGAGGGTGGACGCAATTTGACAGGGGATTTACCGACACTTGTGCCTCCCAGCTTCCATTTTGCGCGGGGGCGAAGGTGCTTTAGAGGCGATTTGGTGGAGTTATAGTACGGTGCGGGTGGCGAAATGGAGGCCCATGAGGATTGGGGGTCGTCGAACGAGATATTCTGATTTTGATGGTGGGAGTGCGCATGTCGTAAGAGATAAGATGAAGATCAGATCAGATCCAACATCTAACTTGAACAAGCGCTCACATTTTTTCAGAAGTTCACTCGCTACTCACAATCAGCATTCCTGGCGGACCTACAAGACGCAAATGAGCGGGGAACAGAGGGAGGATAGGCAGGCGCAACGAGGGGACGTCGAGTTGAGTCGAGGTATGCACAACCGCGTGAGCATGCCGTATGCTTCTGCTGAATGAATCGAGACAGTACGAGCACAAATGGAGGACAGGTGGAACGAAGGGGTGGAACGAAGTGAGAAGAATATATGGAGTGGACGACTCAGCGCCACGAACGGACGAAGTAGGCGTCAACACCAGCAATGGTACTCGCAGGGGGTCCACACAACAACGGAACAGGAGATGCAGAGGTTAAGAAGCGTTCAAACCACTACAGAATCCAGATCGGCGGCATCAGTACCTATCGTCACAATCACTTGTCCAGAGACTACACCGTTACCGCCTCTGCCAGGTCTGAGATCTGGGAATGCAGGGACTATCGTCGGGAGCAGACCGATGGTCAGAAGACACAATACCGCGTTCCGAGGGCGATGCGTTTGTTGTGAGTGGGTGTTAATCGTGGAATGAGGATGGGAACGAGTACGCACCTGGAGCACGATGAACATTTCGGGATCCCCGAGATCGATGCGGAAGACGAGGAATGGGACAGTTTAAGATGCATGATGCGCGAGGAATGCGTATCGCTGACATTTTTCGACGACCAGAACGGCACTCGTTGACATAGATGAGAAGAGAGGCTGGGATCGGAAGTTCGATGCGATGGGGGACCAGGATGGGAAGATGGAGGGATTGAGAACGGCGAGGAAGGAGGACGCACTAGCGACACACAAAGCTCGCTCGCGCGAGAGAGACAGGCAGGAAGGCGCACGCTTGACGCCCTCGAGATACACACGTACTCGTCGGCTTTGCAAAGGCAAATCAGCATCGGCAAACCGGATGGAAGTAGCGAAGATACGGCTTACCTGGAAAGTGAGGATGAGTTGGGAGGGCCATCTGAAGATGAAGCGAGATGAGATAGGCAACAATGGCGATTCTGATAGCAACGGGCATGGTCATCTCTTGAACGGCTGTACCGCTACGCCAACGTCGACTCCCTCAGTCGTTCGTGCACGTCGTCGACCATGTCATTCCAATTACACCACACGAAACCGCAAGTTTCTTCGGGTACTTGATTCGTTTTCGAACGCAGTCATACTTTAACGCGTACACGCCAAGACCCTTGTTCTTCGCCAGCAGATTCGGGACAACCCTCTCCACAGGTCACCCTTTCCTCCAGGCGAGCCACATCCCGTTTGTGCTCGATGTCGACGTCGACGTCGACGAAAGCGACAGCGAAATGGAGCGGCTCCGGGGCAACCTCGTGTAGTAGAATCCCCACAGCAAGGCCATGATCCAGGAGCTCACCTCTTATCTGGGGAAGCACAATACTCTCTACGCCCTCGTCATATTCACGGCCCCGCACCACTACGTCACGCCCCACTTCTACACGGAAACGAATCCGTCTACGGGCAAGGTCGTGTCAATGTGGAACGCCGCGCCCGCGCGTACGCTGATTCGGCTGAGGAGGCCACTGATGGGTTTCTTGGGCCGCAGATTTCCGACCTAACCCGCCACGCCGCAACAAGTATTATGGGGGAGCTACATCGATATTCTGAAGGACATCGTCGGGATCGAGATTGAGGCCGGGCGTTGAGAGTGCAAATCCAACTTCAAGATGATCGAGGAGATGGGGAGGGGCGGTCGCGAGGGCGTTGTCGATGGATTCTACGGCTTGCAAAGCAATATTCTGAAGTA
This sequence comes from Pleurotus pulmonarius, assembly GCA_012980535.1. Lineage (NCBI taxonomy): Eukaryota > Fungi > Basidiomycota > Agaricomycetes > Agaricales > Pleurotaceae > Pleurotus > Pleurotus pulmonarius. Next base: position 100,406 of record SJKF01000017.1, read on the forward strand.
GCGTCGAGCAGAAGGGGGCGAAGAACTGCGTGCGAGATGTAAGTTGCGATCTACGGAGACAATGGCATTCCGTCGTGCGTTTGCTTCTCTGTGGGTGCGGTTGGTGATGCCTCCCAGCACATCTGGCGACTTCGTCTCCCTTCGTCTTACCTCGGGATCGTCGGCCAGCGTTCTCTGCATTAGTAATGTCTTCTTTCATTGAGTCTGTGAATGTATGACATCCAAGTACCGTGGTGTGCGTGTCCTATGACACTTTCTTTTGTCAGCCCATCACTAACATTCAGCTAAGCAACAATGCAGATCTCGGTGGTCAATGGGGAGTGTGTGGAATGGCATAGCCACGGACCACCTGATCGTCATCCTGACCGAAGAAATAATTCAAATAAAGAGGGGACTGTCTCGAGAAGTGTTATGAATTCCCCAGATATACATCGAAGGACCCACACGCATACGTACATTGCAGGAGGTATGTACGGCCTCAATTGATTACCCCCTCGCTAAACTCTAATCACTCACGTTCTTCGTTTCAAGTGTGGGATTGAATAGCGCACACAAGCGCACACAGTGGGCGCAATCATTCTGAATCGGCTACCTCCTCGTTGCTCGTCTCGAGCATGTATCCGGAGTGCCCATTGCGAAACGCTGTACTTGCTCAGCAGAAGCTACGGCTTGCTAGGTATAAAAGCCTGTACCATGCCGAGGTGATAGCCTCATCATTTCTACAACGATGTCTTCCACTGACAAGCAAACAGCTCTCGCCAACCAGCTTCAAATCGACGTTCCAAAGGAGAAGGTCAGAGCCCATCTCCAAGTCCTCGGAGTGTTTTTCCACCTCCTCGACACGGTGGCTGCAACCAGTAACCCGGAGAACGTGGAAGCCACGGTCGACGAATTTTTCCAGCGGTCGACCTACCGTCTGCAAGTGTGGTTGGAGCAGATTATCAACATTGACGGCGAGGAAGATCCCGAGACGAAGCCACTTCAAGACCACGAGCTTCCTCCGCTCGACGTCGCGCTGGCGCTGCATTCGTACATGCTGAGCCCCCTCCGATACTTCGAGGACTCGGAATTACGTTCCCCCCAGCTGAAGCGCATGCAGGAATACCCTCTGGCCAACATAGTACGCCCGCAATCCATGCGTTTACCAACTTATTGCTGATACCCTCCCGCACTACCTAGCTGAACGCGATAGACCCCGCCAGTCAGGCATACGACGAGCTCAAGTCCCTCGCCGCCGCGCAGTTCTGGCAGAGCACGACGCAGCTCAAATTCGATGCCATCGACTCGATGAGCAACGATGCTACCAGAGTCATCGAGTGCCCGTCGTGCGGCACGGCGGCCAGTGTCCCGTGGGCCGGTGCCCACGGATTCGCCAGCCCCGACTTCGAGTACGTCTGCGCGCAGTGCGGTTTGGTCGTCACCCACGACCTCCTGCGGGCGGGCAAGTTCCTCAAGGCCCTGGCCCGCGCGAAGAACGACGCAGGATTCTGCCTCCCGTGCGTGGATTCAGCGGTAGTATGGCGCGATCTGGTTGCTGACGCGCTTGAATACTTCTAGGAACACGGCCATCCTCGTCAGGGGCGAGGTGGACGTGTCGCGCTGCGCGGCCATCGTCGCTGCGGTGTGGGAGTGCCTGCAAGACGATCAAGGCGCACTCCCGTCCCTGAAGGATCTGGCCGCGGCGGCCGCGAGCGCAGGGAGCAGCACCATGACATTCATCGCCAACAAGCTATCCACCGCCGATGCTCTTAGGCCCGAGAGGTACTCAGCTCCTGCAGTCCATCTGAAATACGCTCACACGCCCCGCCCCGCAGTCTCCCCATTCTCCTGCGTGCCTTCGAGCATTCCTATCCTTTTACTCAGGACGTCGTCGTCGCGGTGCGTCTGCGGAACAGGTCGTGTTGGAGGCTGCTTGCTCACTGCCTTTTGTACGCAGCTGCACCACCAGCGCCCGTTCATCAACAAGGTATTCAACGAAGGCTGGTCTGCGCCACAGACCGATGTGCCGTCGGACGCCGACTTGGACGACGCCTACGCACTATACGCAGATTTCCTGGACCGAGTCATCCACATCCAGCGAAGGGAGCCCGGGTGGCAGGATGATCTCATCTGGCACACTCACCAATTGCTGCTTCAGACCTACAGGTGCGTTCGCTCGACGTTCTCGCAGATTGTACTGCCTAATATCACCGGTGGTCAGGGCCTTCATTGTGGGCTATCTCCACGTCTACTTGGATCACCTCCCCAAGGGCGAAGACGCGAACGCGTTCCGTGAGTCCTTGAGCGGGCGTCGCTAAGCTAGCGCGCTGAGATCTGTTTTTGCAGGCCCGCATTACGACAACGTGGCGAACCCGAAGGCGGTGGCTGTCTGGGTCGAGACCACCGATACCCCCGCGTTGGAAACGAAGAAACTCTTCGTCCCGACGGACCCGCTGTCCTGCCAGGATGGAGTGGCGGCCCAGGCGTTCCTGACCAACGAATTTGTGGCTCCCATATTCGCGAACAACTAAGCATTGCCCGGTGATGTCCCCCAGCGTATAAGTAGCTGCATGTCAGGTTTCGGAGAATACGATGTAAACCTTGCCCCACACCAATTCCTCCTTTTAATACGTTGAGTGCTCGCGAGTGCTAGTCACAATCCAGCTGAGTCCTGCCTCAGCGAACCCGCCTCTTTCAAATTGCATGCGCTCTGAAAACAATCCCCGCTATCATCTCGAGTCTTGGGATGACCTCATTCCCTGAAAGCCATCGACGGCTCTTTGATCGGGGAGGGTATGCATGGCTTTTCATTCCAAGTTCACAGCGACGACAATGTTCACGCTACTGGGTAGACTACAGCGAGCGTACAACACCACATGGATGGGGAGGCTCTAGAGATGGGCGTGGCCGAAGCGGTGTTCAGAATCGCTGGATGATCGTGCGCAAAAGTGATTCAATCTCGTTCATTACCGACAACTGACAGATTACCGTCTACTTTCTACGCATCTTGTATCCTCGATACTCTCCTGGGTCGTGCACCTTGCTGGTTTGTTCGCATCACTCGCAATGCTGCTACGAATGGTCAACCGCCAACACACGCACTTCCTTTACACGTCGAACGCTATATTTGGGCACAGAGAGCGCAGCGCGAGGTGCAATTTCTCCGTCCCTCTACGAGGCGGTCCGTTCGACGGCCCGCTGGCACGGATGCCCCCAATATAAGGCAGCGCGCCATGCGCCCTGCGCCCGAGGATACCCCCTACACCATGAAATACGCGCTGTTGCTCTTGGCTGTTGCGGGGACCGCACTCGCGCTGACGGAGTACACGGGTATGTTTGCGTCTACCCCCAAACGCGCGTTGCATCTCAAAACTGACATGTCTTCGAGGACCTGTCCCGCAGCTGAGCCACAAGCCGTTCGGGTTTGGTGGCCAGGCTACGGGTGGTTCGACGAACACGTCTGCAGTGTATGTCGTGTCCAGTGCAGCGGAACTGCGCGAAGCTGTAGCCTTGCCATACGCGAAGACCATCTATGTTAACGGGACTATCCAGGGTAATCAACGTCCTGACGGTGAGTCTCGTAGCCCGTGCCTTCTCTACGCGCAGTCCCCTCAGGACTGAACGACCGAACAACACAGGTACGCTGGCAACATGCCAGGACTACATCGACACGACTGGCTCGCCCGGCGCAGCGGTCCACGGCTTCAACTTCGAAACCTACCTGCTCAGCCTGAACGCCACGTACATCGCGCTCGTCGAACAAGCGATCGCGGATAACACGACCTTCGACGGACGCAATGCGACGGAATACCGAACGCTGCTCGGCCACCAGAACGGGTATCGCCCCGTCGTAGCGGCGACCCAGAAAGCCCAAGTCGGATTCAAATTGACGAACAACACGTCGCTGATCGGGTTGGACGGCAATGCTGCGTTAAACGGGATCAATCTGTACCTTTCGTCCGTCGACAATATCTGGATACGGAATCTGAAGCTGGTGCCGCCGCAGGATTGCTTCCCTGCGCCGGAGACGTTTCCGTCTTCGTGGAACGCTTTGTGAGTCCGTTGTCGGGTGTTCAGTTGAGTTGGCTGAGGCAGTACGCAATAGGTACGACGCTGTCGGTCTTGTTACGGCAAGCAATGTCTGGGTCGATAACTGCGAGCTTCAGGATCAACTGAGCGGCGAGTACGTGGAACCGGATATTATCGAGCCTGGGTGGCAGGTCAGTTGTCTTTATATTCAAGGGTTGATGCAAGACACTTACGTCGCGCGTATTCACATAGGTAGATCGCTTCGACGGTAGGTGCCATGATAGTATTGAGTGTTCGGGTGGATTCTGAGTCGCCCCTTCCTGCTTAGGATTGTTCGATTGCGAAGACGGCACGGACAATGTGACCTTCTCGCACAACATCGTCCGCAACCACCACAAATCCATGCTCCTCGGCGGCGGAACGAAGGAAGCCGACCGCGATCTAGGCAAGATGCGCTTCACGATCTTCGGGAACTACTTCAACGGGTCTGCGTCACGAAACCCCACCATGCGCTTCGGCTCCTTCGATATCTTCTCGAACATTTACGAGGCGCGCAATGACAAATCCCCGCGTTTCGGCGACGCGGGGCAGGCGCACCGGAGGGAGGCGCTGGATGCAACGCCGCTGGATGCGGTATTCCAGTACCATCTTGGTGTGTACAACCAGTCGCGCGTGCAAGTTCAGGACAACGTGTTCCTCCAGTACGGCGCCGTCCCGAACGACACGTCCCGCATCTTCACGATCAGCGAAGCCACCCTCCCGAACCGCCCCGCACAGGTCTGCATTCGGGAGACGGCGCCCCATTTCCCGTCGACTATGAATGGGGGTGTGATACCCAGCCTGGTCCAGGTCATGACCAACACCGTGGACTTCTTCGTGGAGTCGGGGGGCGCTGTAGACGGCGCGGTGGTGCTAACTTGCGACGGATTTGGGGGTTACGAGCTGCCCAAAGTGTTTGAAGGCCCAGGAGACGTGCTGGAGTATGTGCTCTCTGAGGCGGGGCAGGTCCGTTGATCTGGTCGTCGCTCTATTGTAGGTCGACGAAGTACTTCGCGTTTTGGATATTTGATGCCCACTACGTATGCAATCATGGTGCGGCTAGATGGCCAAGGGATTTGCTGTGGATAAGGAAGCGCGTATTGTATTGGTATGTACGCTAACTAACCCAGGAACTGACACGGAGTATCGGAGTTGGAGTTGGAGTATAATCGCCGTCGTAATATGTCTACACACGCACGAGAAGGGTACAAAGCAGGTGCTAATCGAAATCTATGGGAATACATCGTCGTTAATAAATTAATAAAGCCTAGAGTCGACTGGATGAACACACAATCATCAGACGATCCTGGACACCCCCCACACCCGTCTCCAGAGCCTGCCCATCCATTATTCCACCGCAACAGCACTCTCCAACCAGAGTGTATTTCGTCCGACGTGTCTAGTCTAGGACGGCGTAAACGATTCGTTGGAACTCGTCCACAGAGGACCACGGCCCGCGAGCTTCGAGATCATCGAGATGCGCTCGCAGCGTAATGGTTTTGTCCTTCGGAGGACGGACAGGACTAGATAAGACGGCGTGATGGACATGTGCCCTGACCTGGACCATCAGGCTCCCAGCTACGCAGGCCTCGAGAGCGTAAGAACTCCCATATGCAAAACCGTATGCGAACCGGGAAAAGGGGGCAAAGGACGAACAGAGTAGGTCAGAGTGCGATGGAGCATTGACGCCGGACAAGAATTCAACTGGTAGATTTCAAGTTCAAACTGCAGTGATTGTGGGAACTTTGCCACGAGGCGCTGGTCGGAGTCGGCCCGTTCTGCCGCGTTCTTTCCTTTCGGCGACGCGTTGAGAACGACCAGCTCTGAGCCTTTCACTTCACAACGTGAATCCTATGTCAAGATATCAGAACAGAGCTCGCCACTTCGACCTTGCATTGGTTTCAGACCAATGAGGACTTCCAGCTCAGCGCTCATATCTCACAAGTAGGTCCCCCAAGTGAAATCGTGTTCCTATAGATACGATTCACATTCGCGGTTCATAGAACATTGAGAAAGAGCTTGGAATCATACGTAGCGGTGATCGGCTGACTCTGCGGCTGGAGGTCAGCGTTCCGACTGTCTTTTATGCAGCATCGAGGCCTTCTGATGCGTATGGTGACTGACTGGTGATGTCTGGCTACATTTGCGCATTCGGAATACAGCATTACCGCCGGTACCGATGGATTCAAAGGCACCCAGTCTGCGATCAGAGTAGTGGCGATGTTGACGTGGTACCTCGAATTCCCTGGCGACCTGAAAGCGCCCAGCGAGGGGTGTCATGGAAGTGTCGGAAGTGGTGGAGACGACGCGTGTGCGCTACACTATGTCGGCGGAATCTGAGGTACGTCTTGGGCAGCCCAATATCTGTCAGCACTATAGCGCCGTTCCTCGCGTCGAAATGATCATTGATAACCCTCTTTTCTGGTTCCCGGCGAATCTCCGTTCCTTAATAACTATACTGATTATTGATGCTCTCTAGAGTCTTAGATATGCCCTTGTATCCACTGGGACGTGTACGGCCATCATCGGCGCCTATATGTATCAATGATGACCGCCCTTGTCTGCCTGACATATCTTAGCGAGGACGGCGGCCGGAAGATCTCGACGACGGTGGCATTTGGCGACCCTCCGAAATCTGAACGCCGGCGCCTAGAACTCCCAAACCAACGTTCGCTCTGCCACCTAGGTCAAGAGATACGATACGGTATACCTGATTACCATGGCAGACGAGTCTTGGTCGTTCGTTCTTGGCGCCGCCCAAGCGGGCACTCATGCACGGATCGCGTTACCATCATAAGCGCAGCGAGCAGCTGGGGTCCCATATGCGTGAACGATCGAGCGATATGAAACCCGAAACGGGCTGATAAAGGCGCAGTGCGGGGAAGGCAAGTGGAACCCCACAGCCTGGTTCGCGATTCATTCAGCTGAAAAGACGAAAACAAACAGCAAACGCCGTAACGAGGTTCGAGGTCTTCTCAAACGCATGCACCGTGCATGTCGGACTTCATTAATCATTCATTACAGCACCTTGACCGACGAAAACTATTTTCTTGAGACCTGTGAAGTTTGCTAGCGTCTTGTGGATGGCAGGTGATTATAGAAGTGAGTTGGCGTCTCAGAGCTTTACTTCCGAGATTTAACCGCTACTTCTACTTTCAGACTTCTACGTCTCCAGCCCGAGTATCTCTACGCTAACGGAGCACCCTTGGGAATGCCAGCTCCCTTCATCACTCTGCCTACGCATTCGACGCGGAATTCGGCCTGTATCCTCGAATCGCATACAAGCACTTCTTCAGTGACACGGCACATCGGTGATATTAATCCCATCTCTAAAAAATGCCATCACAGCCACAGGGCAGACGATTGACTGCCCCGGCTACTCATCCCGGGCAAGGGTCTCAGTGGGTCTATGCTATTTCCTTGTACCTGGTGCCTCCGTCCTCCGATGTTTTGATGTTTTGCTGCTTTGATTCCGCAACCCGCGTCTCTGCCAGAGGGCCACCGCAACAGTCGCGCAGGCGGAGTGGCTTTTCCAATCAGAAGTAAATTGGCTGCTCAGCGTGCGCCTTGGGCCTTGGCTATCGCGCTCGCCAGATCGCCAGATCGCCGAATCACTCGAATCACACGCGCCACTGGCACACGAACGCATGACGGCTTATAAGGCAGCCATGCCGTCGATCTCCCCTGCATTCCCCGTCCCCCGCTGCACGGTTCGCACGCGGCGTCATGGCACTCTCCCAACTGCGCTTGAGCGTGCTCCTCCTCCCCTACTTCCTCCTATGCGCCTCGGCGTTCACTACCCGTACGTGTCCAGCAAGTTCATTTTTTTTGTAGAGCGAAGGTGCTCACATAGCGTTGGCAGGCTCGTGGCAAGCGGCCAGCCAGCTGGCGGCGCAGAAGACGGCGGAGATGACCATGGATGAGAAGGTCGGCGTGTTGACCGGCGTGACGATGGCTGGCAGTGCGTCTGCAAAGCTTTCTCTCACTCGGGATCATTCCTGACATCCAGCGCGTTAGGTCGATGTAATGGCGATACGCACCCCGTCGCCCGCCTCGGTATCCCGGCGTTATGCCTTATGGACGGTCCTGCTGGTGTCCGCCCCGGGACTGGAGTGACCGGGTGGCCCTCGGGCATCAACGCTGCCTCGACGTTCAGCCGTCGTCTGATCCGCGAGCGAGGAGCCGCGATTGGCGACGAGCTGCGCGGGAAGGGTATCCAGTAAGCACTTCGCACCGTTCTGATCGTGCTTCCCTTTCTAAGCTACGGCATAGCGTTTGGTTCGGCCCCGCTCAGGACCTCGTACGCAATGTTTTCGGCGCGAGCTTTCTTGACGATCTAACCCGTTTTTGTAGATGCGCAATCCCAAAGGAGGGCGTGGATGGGAGAGCTTCGGACCAGACCCTTACCTCAATGGCGAAGGCGGCTACGAGACGATTGTCGGCATTCAGAGCAAAGGCGTCCAAGCCTGCGCGAAACATTTTACTGCCAACAACCAGGAGCACAACCGCTACAACGGGTCCTCGACGGTGGACGATCGCTCCTTGTGGGAGATGTATGGGTACCCGTTCCTCCGCAGCATCGAGGTAAGGCTCTTCGCCGCGCCTGTTCCGTGTTATCCAGACTTACAATTACGATGGGTCTCCGGTAGGCCGATGTTTCGGCGATTATGTGCTCTTTCAATCGCATCAACGGCACCTTTACATGTAGCTCCCCAAAGCTCTTGAGCGATACCGGTTTCCTTCGATCCAATGGCTTCAAGGGTTATGTCATCACCGACTGGGGTGCTGACCACGGATTCGCTGCGGAAAATGCTAACGCTGGTCTGGAAATGGAGCAACCCGGAGAATACGATCCTCAACGTAAGTAATTTCGTTGTCGCCGAGCCATTGTGTATCTCATCGTGCCCTAAAGTTGAGGGCGGAGGTCTCTTCGCCAATGGTGGTCTCAAGGACTCGGTTCTGAATGGGACCGTCTCGGCTGCTGTGAGTTTCTCAGTCGCCTGATTTCCTTCGCCGTTCTGACCAAGCATGCGCCATTCTCAAGCGCCTTGATGAGATGGTCAAGCGGGTGTTGACACCATTCTACCGCCTCGGTCAAGACTCCGTACGTCACTCCCCTTTTCGCGATGCATGTGCCTAATCTTCACGGCCATCCGCCAGGGCTTCCCCGAGACGAATTTCCACACTCAACAGACGGGCGGCCCGTACAACCAGAACGTCGTCGTCCGCACGCCTCAACACGTCGCCCTCGCCAAGGAGATCGCCTCTGCCTCGGCCGTCCTCCTCAAGAACGTACGCCCGATAGTCCGTCCTGGCCAGGGAGCCGGGAATGGGGGCGAGAATCAACGCGAGTACGGCCTGCCCGTCACCAAGTCCAAGATCGCGAACATGGCTGTTATCGGTGAAGACGCGAAGCTGATGGACAGGAGTCTGTGCAATTCCTTGAACGAATGCACCCTGGGCACGATGTCTGTTGGGTACGTGTCGTGGCTGAGTTTGGGGGGCGTGTGCTGATTCTCGTTGGATAGATGGGGCTCGGGTGCCAATTCCTTGGAATTCCTCGTCGCGCCTGCGGATGCTATCTCCGCTTACGTTGGTATTTCTGCGACTATTGCCAGCTCTCTGTCGAACGACGCGGCCGCTGGTGCCGCTGCCGCTGCAGACAAAGATGTGGCGTTCGTTTTCGTCAATGCGTAAGTGCATCTTGTCAACGCGAACGACGTATTGATTCTCAGCCCTTACGTAGCATGAGCGGTGAATGGATTGTGGATATTGTCCACGACCAAGGCGGCGACAGGAACGATCTCGAGTTATACTATAACGGCAAGGAATTGGTACGTCGCTGAACGTCTTCACTTCCGTTGACAATATGCTAATTGATCTCGATTAGATTGAAAGTGTCGCGGCCGTGTGCAATAACACCATCGTCATCGTCCACTCAGTCGGCCCCGTCCTCATGCCATGGTCCACGAACCCCAACATCACCGCCATCGTCTATGCTGGAGCTCCCGGAGAGCAAACCGGCCCGTCAATCGTTGACGTCTTATACGGCCATTACAACCCACGCGGCAGACTCCCCTTCAGCATCGCAGATGTAGGTCTTGCCCCGGTTCATGCTCTTTTTGGTACTGATCTACGCATCTATTAGAGCGAAGCCGCTTATGGCACCGAGATTGTCTACGATAAGACGATCGGGCCTTTGACGGTGCGTTTTCCTGGTAAACTATACCCTTTTCTCGTTCTAATCCTTTCGGTAGATCGACTACACCGAGGGCTTGTTCCTCGACTACCGATACATGGAACAAAATAACATTACTCCCCGCTTCGAGTTCGGTTTCGGGCTCTCGTACACGGCATTCTCTTACAGCAACCTTCAAATCTCGAACCAAGGTCCCTTCAAGGTCGTCAAGTTCAAAGTGCGAAACGCCGGCAGCGTTGACGGGACGGAGATCCCCCAGTTGTACTTGGGCTTCCCCAATGGCTCAGGGGAGCCGAAGAAGGTTCTTCGAGGCTTTTCAGATGTCGCGCTGACTGTGGGGAGCAGCAAGACAGTAGAGGTGAAACTTTCAGTGCGAGACAGAAGGTGGGTTATCTCTACTTGAGCCATACGTATGACTAACCGATCTATTCTTCAGTATCTGGGATGTAGTTACCCAGAAATGGGTTGTACCGTCTGGGCAATTCAAAGTCTACATCGGAGCATCGATCAAGGACATTCGTTTGACAGGAACTTTCTGATTGCGTGTTGATTTCTCTAAATTTATTCTTATGTGGTGAATCTACGGCTTAACAATGTAATGCTATTCATGTACATGCTGATCAATAACAGCCTCGATTCGAATGGACTCGATGGCCACAAACACCTATGGGAGGACATTCTTTGTCGGGGACCAGCTAGTACGAGCAATTCTGCAAACGGTCGGGGCGACATTCGAAGCCTCAATTCGTAGGAATGAAACCTATATCAATAAGCCCCGTGCATCACTACGACCGAGAGGCCGTTTGAATCGCCATCAACTCCTCACAAGGCAATCATACAGGCGTCGCGACGCTCACCCCCCAGAATCAAAACGCGTCTAAAGCATTCCCGCCGAGTATCCTGGTGAATCGCGAGTGGAACTCTTTGTGAAATTTAAAGGATACTGATAGTGACAGAGCTATGCAAAGGTAACGGAGCAGCGGCACCATCAATGAGGACAGTAACACATTGTTGACTCTGTATCGATTATCAGCTCGTTTTTGCATAGCGCTCGATCGTGCTCAATCGTCTTGCATACGGGGCTCCCCAGGCGATCGCCGCTGCGCTTGTGATGGTAACGCCATTCGTTCACGCCTAAGCGCTACCAAGGACGAGCGACCAAGACTCGCTTCATCGGGGATCTGGTTGAGATCTTCCTGCCTTCGCTCTCGCCAATCTAAAGACCATCTCTATCAGTTTCGTTTTTTGGTAACGGCACCACACCCAATGTTCGCTACCTTTATACTACTATGTGAGAAAGTATGATGAAAGTATTCTAAATACTTTCAAGATCCTTTGTCCTAAATTATCGTGTAAAGTATTGAAAGAATTGCCTTTTTGGGCGACTTTCTTCAATACTTTTCGCATACTTGGGCCATACTTGGACCATACTCTAGGACAAAGGATCTTTGAAGTATTTAGAATACTTTCATAATACTTGAGCCACTAGTATGATAAAAGTAGGGATCACTGCACGCTGTGCGGTGCACCCGAAACCAGACAAGAAGGTTATCATTCGGTGGTATATCCGACGAAAGCTACAAATCTGGACTGGAGGAATAGTGGTATAACGTGAGACGTACCTCGTATTCCGCTGTGACGAAGGCTTCCAGGAAACCAGATGACACGCGCTTTCAGCCCGCCAGGGAATTCGGGGTACCACGTCAACATCGCTACAGCTCTGATCGCGGACCAGGTGCCTCTGGATTCCGCATCATCCGTCGGCACCGTCGGTGATGTTGTATTCCGGATGAATATCTGTATTCGGTTATAATACGCTTGAGGAGGCTGCATAAAAAGGCGATCAGAACACTGACCCCCAGGGGTCGAGTCAGATAATCACCGTTATGTACCACTGCTCGTTCTACCAGTTTTCACTTCGGGCGGACCTAGAGGCAAGTTCGCGGAGGTGGGCTTTGTTTGAGATCTTGACATGGCATTCCCGCTATAGCATGGAAAGCGAAAAGCGAAAAGCCCAACGCGTGATCGAAAGGAAGGAACGCGCCTCGACACGATGGAACAACGGTGCCGAGAGGGGCCTCGTGGCAGAGTTCCCACGGTCAATGTAATTTGAAGTAGAAATGTTGACCACAATCACAACACAATCATCAATGTGGCGTCTGGTTCATCGTGCTCTGTCCGTCCTTTGCCCACTGCTCCCGGGTCGCGTACGATTTCGAATATGGAAGCTCTTATGCTCTCGAGGGTCTCGCAGCTGGGAGCCTGATGGCCAAGCTCAGCGCGTGGAAGGGCACATGTACATCAAGCTGTCCACTCTCGTCCGTCCCTCAGAAGGCCAAGTTACAGACTTTGTTCGCAGGAACACTAATATTCCAGTTCCTATCGTAATCGATAATGTGACGGTCGACGGCGAGACGGCTCTCGTGCTCAGCGAGCTCCCCGGTACGACGGTTCGCGAAATCCACCGCGACTCTGGTGTCTCCGACGAGCAGGCAGCTAAGTTGAGCCGACAGCTCGCTCGTTTGCTTGCGGGTTTGAGGTCGCTACCTCCTCCTGCGTCTGGTGTCTGCGGCTGGGGTCATGGGCCTGTGCATTGCGAGCGCATCTGTATGGACTCGAAGCCCCGCGGGCCGTGGTCTTCTGTTGACGAGTTCCACACTTGGATGGTCGCAAGGTCTCGCATCGTTGCGCCGCCAGAAAAATCCGACGAAGTATGGAGCTGTATCAAGGCGGCGCATTCACGACCGCATCGAATATGTTTGACGCACAACGATTTGGCTTCTCAGAATATCCTTGTCGATGAACAGTTCAATATCACCGGTATCATAGACTGGGAGGCGGCAGCATGGATGCCTGAATATTGGTCGGTCGATATCTCGGTCGATTCTCTAAGGGTACTAACGCACCGCTGGCTTCTCTAGGGAATACACGAAATCAATGTTCCTTCCTTGGGACAGAAAAGGATGGTGGTACAGAATAATGCGGGACGTGTTCCCTCAGTATGAGGTTGAGCGCCAGGCTGAGCTCTACATATGGAACTATCGGGAGGTGTATTCCTAAGATCCAGCAAGCGATAGTATCTCATAGCTATCCCATAGTGCTTCCTCTCATCGATTTCGTTACAATAGAAAGTACGTATGAAATCACCCTGCGTATTCCGGCTAGCAGATGTTATTGCTGCGGCGTTGCATATCCCGAATTGCCAATGCGCTCTTACAAGATTGCGTGCGTATGTTTGTCCTGGTGTGCGTGGATGGGGTGTTAGCCCTCATCAATATTGCGCCCCATTGTTTTATTGTGGGCGCAATCATGTAGTGTCTACCTACAAAACCGTTCTTGAGAATCATTACCCGACTTCCATCGATTTCCGCGTAACGCAATGGCTCCAAAGAAAAGCACTCTCGATCCTATGCCCGTCCATCCTGATATCATCCTCGCCCTTCACTATCTCGGTAGTGATCCACTTCGATTCCATTGGACTTTATTCGTCCAGAGCCGCAACGCCTCTGCTGGAACCAAGTTCCACGCCGTCTTGGACGCGTCGACCGAGACGGGATGGGCATACGACAGTACTGCGTTCACCCTCCATACTTCCCAGTCCGTTGCAGCCGCGGCCATCGTTGGAAAAATTGCATTTGGCACGGTCGCAGATCTTGGAACCCTGCTCAGTGAAATCCCTGTCGGCGTTGTCCCAGACACTGATAAAGGCAGAGAGAAGGTATTCTCCTGTCGCGTATGGATACGCGAAGCGCTTCGAGTCCTCAACAACAAGGGACATATCGACTGCCCCGACGTAGATGCTATGGAGAAGGAGATGTGGGAATATGGGGCACAAGCCGCTGCTGACATCGAGGCGGAAACATTCAAGGAGGCCAAGCTTGTAAAAGCAAAGAACTCTAAATAGTTGTACCCTCGTTTGACTCCCGCCTTGTTCGTGTTGTGTTTGCTAAAGACCGTAAATTCAAGCTATCGTATGGGATGTCAACTTGCAAACGTAGAACCGCCAACACCCCCTTTTGACCCCTGGGTCTTTGTGAATCAGCAAAACTGAGCGCCCGTGTGATGAGGCCCGCTTCTCTCTGACACTATCACCATGTCGGCTGGCTCTCAACTTAGGACCCTCAGGTCGAAGAGGAGCCAAATGTCGATTCTTCACGGGCCGTGTATACGTGGAGTGCGACATGGGGCCACTCACGGAAAGCTATATCCCTTCCCATGGGCTGGTTAACAGCCAAGTATTTGCCAATTCATCTCCCAAATTCTAGTCGCTGCATGTGTGATTGAGATATGGAGATTGATCTCATCACACAGAAATAGAACGATACCACGCGCTTCGGCGTTATAGCGAAATTTGTCGAAAACTAGGTTCGTTTCTGCTCGTGCGCGGAAACTATTATTATCATCGCACTGCCTTGCGCCGCTAAATCTCATATATAGCCCGACGATCCCTGCCCTTTTACACACACGATCGATTCGACGTACATACAATCATGGCCAAAGGCGTGCGTGGCCGTTCTTGGCTCTCCAAGTTCACGTCTTGTCGAGAAGCTGATGCAAACTTCGTGGATGTAGTATAACGCTGTGATCGCGTCGAACCCGGTGAGTCATCACTTTAACGATTGCTGATAGTGACTCAGTGCTTGCTGCAGTATGTCGTAGGCTCCTTCGTCTGCATCGGAGGCGCCCTCTTCGGTTCCGACATCTCGTCGATGTCGGGCATCCTTCGCGTTCGTTCATTTACCTTTACCAACGGCTAATGATTGATGCTGCACTTAGAACACTGAATACAGTCGTACATTCGGCAACGTAAGCCTTCCTTGCCAATTGTGAACTCTCCTCACCAACACAGTCTCGTCTGCAGCCCGACGTCAGCGTACAAGGTGCTATCATAGCCTGTATGCCCTACGGTGCCTTGGTCGGGGCCCTTTCTGTGTCACAACTCGTCGATCGATTGGGTAGAAAGAGGACGATCATCCTGGGCGGCATAATCTGGGCCATCGGCTCGATCTTGCAATGCACTGCCCAGGTAACTCTCTCCCATTGTTCGATGTATTCTTATCTAACTGGCCGTCGTATAGGACCGCCAAACGCTCGCCGTCTCTCGTGTCACCTCCGGCCTTGCGGCCGGTATGTTGAGCGCCAACGTCCCTATCTACCAGTCAGAGATAGCCGCTCCGTCCATCCGCGGGCGCATAGTTTCGTTGTGGCAATGGTACGCTATGTTTCGAGGTCTCGCCGCCAACACCTACTCCACGCGTGCAAACCTGACTACATTCTTTCTCTGACGACGATAGGTCTATTGCATGGGGTATGCTCATCCAATACTTCATCACTTTCGGGTGCTCGTACATCAGCGGGGCCGCCTCTTTTCGTATTCCATGGGGTCTTCAGACGATCCCTGCCATCATCTTGAGTCTTGGGATGACCTTGTTCCCTGAGAGTCCTCGTTGGCTCTTTGATCAAGGGCGGTACGCACGTCTTTTAGCTCTCATATATTTCGCAACAACTAGCATTTGCTCTTCGTGCCCATTTACAGCGAAAAGGAAGCGCTGGAGATCTTGACCGACCTCTACGGCGGCGGCGACACCTCCAACGAATCCGTCGTGCTCGCATACAAGGAGATCACGCAACAGGTATCGAAATCTGCTCTCTGCAGACGAGGAGCCTTTCAACGAGTCGTTATCCTACAGGTTTACTTCGAGCGTGGAGAAGGCGCCAAGTCTTACACCGATTTGCTCATCGAACCAGGTATATTCCGTCGTGTCGTGCTGGGAGCCTTTCTGCAAATGTGGTCGCAACTGTCGGGGATGACCATCGCGATGTGCGCCTGGCCCGCCTTCAGACTTTTTGACGCTCAATCATATATCTAACTTTTCTTCAGGTACCACATCGTCTACGTCTTCCAAGGCGCTGGCTTGACCGGAGTCACCGGACGGCGCGGCAATCCCGTCGCGGATGCCGTTCCATACGTCTTGAACGTAGCTTTTACCAGTGATTATGAATCCTCCGCCCATTTAGTAGCATACATTGACGCCCCAGCCCCTTCAAGTCTCTGCTATCTACTACATCGACCGATGGGGCCGCCGACCCATGTTGTTGATAGGGACGTGTCTTATGGGTTCCTGCTTGCTGCTTGTTGGCGGTTTACACGCGAGATTCGGGCATTGGGGAGTGGTCGATGGCAGCCGTGCGTCCCCCTCCGTTTCACGCTGACGAAACCCATGATTCGACACTACCCTCTTAGCTGTATGGATCGTTGAAAGCAACAGTGCGGCGACCAAAGCTATCATCATGTGTTACTACCTGTTTATTTGCAGGTATGTACGTATTCTCCTTTCTGCGACCGCACCAGAGATTTTGACGCCTTATCTGCAGCTTCGCTGCTACCATGGGCCCCGTGTCGTGGACATATCCGGCCGAGATATTTCCCATGGAAGTCAGAGGGAAAGCCGTCTCGATTACCACGGTACGTAGGAAACCATTTTCTGCAAGCATCGTGCTCACTGCTTACCACCACTCGCTCGTTGATATATACATAGGCTGTGAGCATCTATCCTTTCCTTTCATCGCACACCTCCAACAAACTATATTCTAGGTCCATTGGACCGTCAGCTTCATCCTCGCGCGGCTTATGCCCCCTGGCCTTGCGAGCATCACATGGAAGACCTACTTGGTATTCGGCATGTTCAACTTCGCGGCCATGATCCATATCTTCTTCGCATTCCCCGAGACCAAGCAACGCACTCTCGAAGAAGTCGAGGACATCTTCACGTCCACCCATCCTTCTATCGGAAGGTCGAAAACGTAGCTGGGGCGAATACGATCGCCGGTGTGAAGACGCCGACGGTTGGGGTTAGCATGAGGAGAGCACTGTCTGATCTCGATGCTTTGTCTTATTACCCACGTTGTCAACTCGTAGCTTTTGATCTGTTCGGGTCGGAGACAGCAAGTCGCGCCCGACGCTGCCTTTGCTGCGAAACTAACACTGCAGAAAGTTCGAATACTGATTTAAATGACGTCAATCGCAGTTTACACGGGGGCGCTAGCTCAGCTGAACTCAAAGATTAGGAGGCGATGGGCGTAGTAGAACAGGACCTCGCGCATGAGGACATACGCGGCGAGCTGGAGAGCGATCTCAGCGATCCCGGGCAGCTGATCGTCGAAGCGAAGGGCGCGGTGGTGTATTCCTGAGGCAAGGCGTACGGACCCGAGTTGGAGGGCGATGGAGAGGAGTTGGCTGCCCAAGACGACCTCCAGCGCTGCGTATACGCCGCATGGGATGTAAAACGCGAGGATCTGGACGATGAGCGTCCCGCCGATCTCGATGGATGTGTGCGAAGGAGTTGCGAGCAGGTGCTGCCCGTGCCCTTTGGGAAATGCTCCAGCCACGATGTTGAAAGGCAGCCATGCAGTCGGCGTTGAGCGCGGTTTATAAAGAGTTGGGAGCAGTACTTGTCGTTGTCACAAGGCCGTAGTGCGCTGCGCTCTGAGCTGTTGGATCGAGGGAAGTTGAGCTGCAGGGACTGTGCTCAGAACGGCACTGCCTCAAGCCAGTGATCGCTTTATAACTTGGGATTATGATTTGCTCCCTACCGTACCCATGACCATGCTAGCTGGAGAACGCGACACAGGCTCGCCCGCTGCCCCCTGGGCACACCAAGCTCGATGCCCACAAGATTTACCCACCGCTCCCTCCATATTCCTGTCCCCTAGAGCCTGGTAGCAGTAGCGCTCAAGCAGGAGAGCCGCCATGCAACTGGTTAAGAGTCTCGCGACAAATGCGAAAGCATCAGAGGCATGTACACCATCGACTCCTGCCTCGCCATCCCTGAATCCCTCAGGTATTCCTCGCCGTCCCCCAGAAGGAGACAGAGAAAGTGGGGAACGTCAGCACTCAGCACGCCATGATGGTAGTCTCTGATATCTCTCACCGTTAGGCGCATTGGAGCTTGTTTGGTTTATGTCTGCCTAAGCCCGGGCGCTGCAATTCCAAGCCTGGGATTCCATTGAACCCGAATACGACGGCGACACTCCGGGACGTGGCGACCGATCGATGCCGAAGAAAGGCGAGGACATCGTTGAAGGGGAAGTGTCGCGATGATTCGACGTGTTTTGTTGCGAATATTGAACGTTCACGGTGGAATATTGGATGGGAAGACGAGCGGCCAACGTACGGGGGTGGTACCAGAGAAGGACGCGAGGAGAGATGAAATAATACCAGCCAGCAGGGCGCCGCATGCGACACGAAGGCAAGACACGACCGAGGAGGACACCACGCATTCGGGTCCCAGTTTGCCGTGCATACCATTCTTAATCGATTAATCCATGGAATGCGCATGTAGCGACCGCGAATGCGACACGAAAGAGCCAAAATTTGAAGGAATGCATGCCGGAATGGGGGCAGCGAAGCAGAACTCCAGTGCAAATGTGAGCCGGGCCAAGGGGCTCGAGAAAAATCCCGCCGAGTGAAAGAGATGATGGAGGGAAGGAAGAAGTGGAGGAGGTGGGGAGTCGAGCAGCGGAGTTGAAAAACGCCAGATACTCTGCATGAAAACGTGATCCACCGTTGAATTCAATGGCTTGAAACCCTTAGCAATTCTGTAGCCACGCTACCCACAGTGAATGAAGAATGGCGGGATGTGATGTCATCGTATATCCACGAAATGCGTCGAATGGGAACTTCAAAGGCCAGTCATTCAGATAGAATTCAGTACATTCGTGACGTCATTGACATGAAGTACCGCACGTAGTCATCCCAATATACACCACTCTTGAGTTCAAAGCAACCAGGACACTGTCTCTCCCCGCCCGGGTGAGAGACGATGAACCTCTCATCCGCGAAATTCTCCACGTCAAATCGAGCGTAGTCCGGCGAATCACTAAGCGCAGCCGTAGGTCCCGGGCCACAGGGAGAAAGGACAGTCGAGGATACCACTTCGAAGACACTTACCTAAGACCGACGGCACATACGTACGCCTCAGAGTGGAAGGTCGGTGTATTGACATTATTAACGCCTACAGATACCGTCTTATATCGAACAAGCGAGTTGGAAATACGATGGGAAGTAAGCATGGACATACCAGCACGAATGCGCGGTGCAACAGTCATCGCAGAGCGGTCATTCGCGGTCCGCAAGGCTGCGCTGAGGGAATACTTAGGCGGTCGCGTTCGCCATTTCCACGGCTTCGTCAACGTTTTAAACTGACATAAAAGCTGTTAGCGCCAAACAGTAAAGAAGCCATGCTCACTTCTGAACGTTAACGTCGAACCGGGGGATGCACCTGGACCGAAGCCTGACGTTCACATCCACAAGCAAGTGGCGCTGCACGACCGAACATTCGTGCTTCAAACCCCCCAGCACCCGCCTCGCGCCCCTCTACCGCTTCCTGCATCATACATCATGCTCAGCACGTTCCGCGCAGACGCTTCCGAGAACAGCGCCCATAACTTCACCGACGGATCACTCGAGTTCGGCGGATCCCCCGCTTTCATTTTTATACACTCACCCACGCGTTTGACCCCCCCCAGAAACTCACTGGCAACTCCCTTGTGAACGATGACACGTTCAGCGGACATGCAGACTTGCCCGGAGTGGGCCATAGCCCCGAAGACGGTGGATCGACCGGCTTCATCAATATATGCGTCGCTGAAGACCTGGACGGAGACAGCGGAATTAGTGAATCATATACGCAGTCGCCCAATGCCCGGTGACTCCAGTTACGGGTCAAGCCAGTGCCTCGGAGGACGTGCCTTTCAAAGCGAAGAGCTTTGGGTGCATTGAAATAGTCTGATAGTTCCCAGTTGGTATGAGGTAAGTTGGCCAGGCGCACGGCCATCCCCGACAGTTGCGCCCACATCTGCCATCTGCAGCTGAGAGGCTCCCGGCATGACGCCGCAGAATATGCTCGAGTACCACCTCCGACGAGCGAATCGGTGCAAGACTTGGCGCCCCTTCACGCTGGGAGTAGATGCGTTACCATCCTTGATCGATGATCAAGGAGCCAGCGAGGACGCTCAGGGAACGAGGTGAGCGCTAGCACGAGAGTCAAGACGATGGGGCGTTTATTACGAGGCTATGCATTAATGCATTATGCATTATGGCTCGCATCAGTGTCCATCGAGGAGGCCTGAAGTCCCTCAACACGACCGATCGAAAGATCGGCTTGAATATAAAAATATAAACATCCAACGCGGTCGCTGCTCAGTACTCAGTACTCAGTGCTAAAGCGCTAAGCCCCAGTGACTTTTCAGAAAGTTGTGGGAGGTCGTGACAAGTCAGCGAGAGTCAACCCGCGATAACCAGTTTTTTAGACTATACCCATTCACAGCCAATAAATTTCCGGTTGGCACTGAGTGTGAATGAGCATAGAAAGCTGAATCAATAGTAAACATCGTAGCTTATTGAAATCATTTTGTATTTGTCCCTCGCGCTCATTATACGCAGTAAATAGTTGTAGAAAGTTGGCATTAGGTGTATAGAAGTACATGGATGTGCTAAGTATTACAAGCAGCCCTGCTCCGTGGTTGGTGCCAGATCAGCTGCATGCTTTGGCACTCGCTCCGTCGTGGTCCATGTTGCCTTCCGTTGTCGTAATGTGTCCGTACGGCTAGCCTCACCTTCGCAAACCACTGGGGCTATCGTACTCCATGCACGGGTTGCGACCCTGACTTGCTGCTTCCTACTAGTGGCCGTCAGAATAAGTAATCGCAGGGGGCTCACAAACTTACCTACAAAGAATCTCTCGAGTGTGCGCCCTTCCACACGCATCCATTGCAGATCGCTCTGCCGCACAATGATTGTGTCGGTGAATTTGTTGACTTCGTTCGCGTTCGTGTCATTGTGACAATGGCCTTGAGCTGGTTTGTCAAGTAGACTGTCGACACCTGAACTCAAGTCTGGTGGGTTGGGGCAAACAATGTCGTCGGTGATGGCGCCAAGTTGGGGCGCATATATGCACTAAAAATTCACAAGTCCGCGGGTCAATGGTGCCATCAAGCTGGGCATGGGTTCAACGGAGCGCTGAGTTCGATGTAGGTCGAAGTGAGAGGGGGTCGCTACGAAATTAGGAGGAACTCACCAACATCAAGCACCTGCTCCTTCACTGACCACCTTTCGCTACAGCCTACTGGTAGGCCAGTACAATACCGACATTCGTAACCGTACTGATCTGTTGCTGTTTGAGTTGATATCATGGAGTAATTGCAAGCTGACGTACGTGCGCATCCAACGACAGATCTAAATCATCATCAGATGGATCCGCTCTGAGTCTTGCGTGGCAGCATATGAAGGCTGTGCGGCGGCCAACGAACATTGAAGTCGACTCCCAGTCGCTGGGCTGCGTGACAAGGTAGTGAACAGATCTATTAGATCAAGGATGGCTTGAGGAAGCGTGTGGGGGGGACTTGTGAGGGTGGAGAGAGAAAGAGACAAGTCCGTTAATTCACACGATATAGAACCCTTTTGTATGCTCCTCGGACAATTGACTTTGGTAAATCATCGACGAAGACATCGTGGCAAACTGTACACGACCCGGTGGGCTCATTGTCAACCATTTTCGATCTCACCGATCTCACCAACTCATCCGCAACCAGCGACAACTTTCTGAAAAGTCACTGGGGCTAAGCGCTAAGCGCCCAAAGCCTTCCGAAGTTCCAAGTTCCCGTTGCTATGCACGCGCGCCTACCAGTTCTCTTCTCTTCACACTCCCAGACTCCCAGACTTCAAATGTCGCAAATCCATTCAAGCCGACGCAGGACGTTCAGGCCCAGGCCCAGTGTGTTGAGATTCCAGCGTCCAGCGTCGTTCAAGAATCAATACCAATGCCCAGGTTAGCGACGTACTTCCTCGAATCAGGTGGGGTTCATCCAAGTTTTATGTAATACCGGTTGTTGCCACTGACAATTTGAAGCCGGCGTGGTGCATGCCGCCGCAAGTGTTTTAGTTGTGGCACGTCCTAGGAGTTGAAGACAACGCCATTACGGACCGGGACCTTGCGGGGAGACAGAGGTATTCGACTTTTAGTATTACCGACCATAGTCGCCCCCGCTCAGGCCTCAGGTTTCGGGCAGTCGGGGATTCTGAGCGACGATGGTGATCTCTCGATACCGTGAGTATTGCTATTTGTGCCTCTGCCAGCGATCATCGATCATGGGCTCACAGAATCGCGTAGGCGCGAGCGATATACCGCGCGCAGTTCTTCCAAACCCTCCGTGCAGGCGTACGCTCCAGCAAGGACGCAACGGGCTCCTGTCTAAGTCTTCAAAGCTTCACCCTTACGCCTCATTAATCATTGTCGATATCAGGAGCAGCCTTGCTGGGCACACGGATAGGTATGTCCTGTCGGCACGTCCTCCACACCCACATCACACGAGCGCCCTCCTCGCAGGTTTGGCGCACCCGTGGGACGAACGTATCGCGCATAATGCGTAATTAATGCATTTTCGGGGGCGTTCAGGACCCAGGTGTCTCGGGATGGAACGAGCGGGGCTTGAGTGCGATCCGCGATCCGCGAAGGCACCAGACAGCAGGCATGGCGGCGGACGGGGCAGGGGCCGCGCGCGGCGCATTTGCCGCTTGCGGCGCACTTACCCCCCATCCATCGCATCGACGAGCACGTCTAGTTAACGACCGTCGACGATGGACTGAATCAAGCCTCGCGGCCACCGCTGGCCCTCGCAGCTTCCTGACGCCGCGCTGCCCAGACGGACGGTCGTACCTACGATGTCCGGGATCCGGGACGTTGATGGTACTTGTAACTCAGTCCCCACGCAGCGGCGGGCAAGGCTGATTCGTTCCCTGGAATGCCGTGTAATTAGCCTCAGATACGTAGGGGGTGGACGACCTTTGATAGCGGAGTTTGTTACCAAAAATCGACCTTCTATGATATCACTTGCATTCAACGGCGCTTGCAGCTTCTCTCAAAGGCCAACGGCCAACGGTGAAGATGCAAAACTGCATAGCTATCGGTTTGGATGACTGGATGTACCGCTGCATCAAGAGCCCTGGTATTCACCACTTGCTCCCCTGTACAATATCGTTATCTCCCATGTACATACATATGCGTATTAGGATACGAGCATCCATCAAATATATTATGTGGTACCTCCGGCGTTGCACCGAACTCGCTTCACCGGTGTCAGTCATGGATGGGATTTATAAGCTGTCGGCGAGCATTGGGCATCGGGGGTGCACCGATATCTACTTCAGTAGCCATCCAGGCCGAGGGTGGCGTCGATCCTCGTCCAAGTCGAGCCATCATTCCGTAATACTAACACTCGAGCTCTCGTCTCCCGACTCCAGCAAACTGTCAATCCAAGCATCAGCTGCCACGCGGAGACACGGGCGGATGGGCGCTCACCTAAACTGCTTCATGAGCGTACACTCGCCCCCCTTGTCCAGATCGATGCTGTACGCGTAGAAGTAGCCTTCCGAGGAGACGACCATGATCTGGGGCATCGTCCTGGTCGCGAAAAGAAGAAGAGCTGTCAGCGCGCCGCGAAACGGAGGGCGCAGAACAGAGCAGAACGCACCCGCTCAGCCCAACGATGGACCGGACGCCGGGCGGGCTGCTGGGCAGGCGCAGCCACGCGAAGTCTCGCGACGGATCCCACATCTCCGTCACGGTATTGGGCAGGTACCCACCGACGGAGTGCGTCAGCGTCTTGGTCAGTTGCATCGATTTCCGCCGCAGGGACGACCTTGGGGATATGAGAAGGGATGCACAGGGTCGAGAAGCGCGATGATGTACTCACGAGACGCCGCCGCTGCTGCCCTTCTTTCGCTCATCGAGGTAGGCCTCGTAACCGCCTTCTAGAGGCCCGCCCTGACTTTCGATGGACCCCGTTTCGCTGGCGGGCGTCGCCTCCGAAGCGGCCCTTGGCTTGTCTTGGTCACGTCCCAATTTAAATAGATGCACCGTCTCATTCGCCGAGCTAACGGCCATGAGCGAGCCCACGGGGTTGAACGCGATGCTGTATATCCGCGTCTCCCTCGAGCCCCTCCTGAACTGATACAACTTCTCCGCTTTCGGCACGCTCCATACGCGGATCACCGTGCCCTTGACCGAGGCGGTGGCTAGCCGCGTTCCGTTCTGCGAGATTTGGACGATGGATAGGGGGGACTTGTGCGCGGACGGTATTATATTCGCTGTGGTGAGGGATGTCGTGGAGAATACGGTCACGTCGCCGTTGGACTGCGGGGCGGCTGCTGAAGATGCTGCGCCCGCGTCGGAGCCAGGGTACGTCGATAGCGGCGACGGCACTTGCGATGGATACGCGAGGTATGACGCCTCCGCATTCGGGGAAAGGGCACAGATCGCTGGGACATGTCAAATCAATATCGGACATCGGACATCGGAAACGGAGCAGCTAGCCAACGCACCTTCCGGGTTCGCGGTCGTCTCGATGACGTGCAGCAGCCGCATATTGCTTATATCGTATATGTATATCTCCGTCTCCAGCACGATAACGAGGGCCCTGCGGTTCATTTTGACGGCGAGGATGGACGAGGGGAAGAGGAGCTCGCAGATCATGGTTTGGCGCTAGTAGTAGAAGAGCTGGTCATCTGGGGGAATCGCCGGGGTTCCGGGGGGGGGGGGCGTACCTTGGTGTTGACTATCTGCAGCTTTCGGGGGCTGGATCCCGGCACGTCGGCGACCCCGACCAGCGCGAGCAGCGACGTGCAAAACAGCATCTCAACGATACCGCGCGCGCCGTTGTCTGTGCAAAGTCCACTAGATGAGAGAGCTCGGGGCGAGGTGTGCGGTAGAGCGGACTGACTCATCGTGTAGACCCTTCCGAACGGCTCGCAATTCGTGATGCTGTATCCCTTCCGCGTTCCCACTGAGACGCATCTGCGGACTGCCGTTAGCTCGTCGAAAACTCGAGTAGGAAGCGCGCACGAGTAGTCCTGGTTGAAGTTGGCGTAAAGTAGATTGGAGTTCGCCATCCTCTGGCGCTGAGTGGGTTGAACGTTGAAGACGGTATGACAGAAGAGAAGATGGTGGTCGGAGACGAGAAGGGGCGAAATGGGGACGGAACGACACAAGTCACGAGCTGCTTGCCAATTGTGAGCGTGCGTATATATTTGTGACTGTGGGAGATATCTCCTTGCTAACTGCTTACAGTGAAATTGTTCGATGTTATTTCTCGAACACGATCCGTCAGTGCTTCAGTGCTTCAGTTTTGAACTTCTGAGCGACTTGTGAGATCTGAGGCCTCTGTGCAACTACGGGCAAAATTACGTGCGAGGGCACACTATCTTCCTATCTGCTGAACCAAGCCTTGGGTTTTATGTGAGTGAATTTGCCAACGTTATCAACCTTGCCCATCCGATGGTTCGAAAACTCGCAGTGCGTCTGTTTCATTATTGTTCGTACTATATATACCTCTCGAGGGTTGACGATCCGCTCACAGGGAGCGAACGTGCTGGTCGCATATCAACCACGGAGGCCACCTAATACTTGAGCTTGAGGCCTTGAGGCATTGCGTATGTACGACCGTTTCCGCGCCCTCACCAGTGACCATATATCCTGAGCGCCTTCAAGCCCGCAAGCTTCGCTGCTGCCACGAGTCCAGTGTCGTACTAGGCATATCTTGCTGAGGCCGTCTTGATCACCACGGTGCGTAGGGTACGGGCATTCTGCTTACCGCCCACTCGTTGACATAATCCATAGGCTGTGAGCACGGCTATCCCCCCCTTTCCTTCCGCCTATATCTATACACATATATATCTAACGAACCATATCCCAGGTCAACTGGACCTCCAGCTTCATCCTCGCCTGGTGTCTCCCTCCTGGTCTTGCCTGCTCCATGTGGAATACCTACTTGATATTCGGCATGTTCAGTTTCGCGGCTATGATCCACACTTTCTTTATATTCCCCGAGACCAATCAACGCAGGCTCGCAGAAGCTTGGGTCATCTTCACGCCTGGTCCCTATTAATGTTCTCCCATCGAACACGACGAGGGGGCGAATACGATAGACATTGTGAAGACGGCGACGGATATGGTTAGTGTCTCTTTGACACCGTATCGTGACTCCTCTGTCCCTCTGACACGCGCCACGACAGGCCGAGTGCTGCGTAGACGAGAAGAGCACGGTCTAATATTGATACTTTGTCTCACACCCATGTCGTTCAAATCGAAGACAGCAAGTCATGCTCAACCGCGCCTTCGCTGCGGAACTAACACTGCAGAAAGTACGAATCCTGATTGATATAACCAGCACCAATCGTACTTACGACCCAGCCGAACACAGAGATTATGTACCTCATGGTTGATCATCGATCATTGGCGATTCGTTCTACTCTACACGCGCCCTGCTCTTGAACCTGTCCGTCTGATGCCACCAATCCAGTAATCCAATCGTTCCGAAATAGATCATGAATTTCTCGTGGTGCAGATCATGCTTCCTCGCCGCCCCTCCAAAGAAATCGTACCCAGAATGCACCGTCGCCGTCTCGAACAGCACGAACGCCATGAACAGCCAGAACGTCACCACATGGGCGTGGAAGAGCTGCGGTGGGATGGTGATCGGCAGGATATTAGCGAAGACGTGCTCGACTGGGTGCGCGTACTGCGCGGCGAGGGCTACGGGCGCGGTGAACCGGTGGTGGAATTTGTGGATCTTCGGGTACAGACTCGGGATGTGGAGGAGGCGGTGGGAGTAGTAGAACAGGACTTCGCGCATGAGGACGCACGCGACGAATTGGCGGGCGATCTCAGCGATCCCAGGGAGTTTGGCGTCGAAGCGGAGGGGGTGGTGGCGCGTGCCGGCGGTGAGGTGTACGGACCCGAGCTGGAGGGCGATGGAAAGCAATTGGTTGCCCAAGACGACTTTGAAGCAGTCCCAGACTTCGGAGCGGGTTGGCTGCTTGGGCGCGGGCTGGATCTTGTGCGATTCGCTGTACACTGGGAACAGGACCTCCAGCGAAGCGTATACGCCGCATGGGATGTAGAACGCAAGGATTTGCACAACGAGAGTCCCGATGATCTCGATGGATGCTTGCGAGTGGTTTGCCAGCAGCTGCTGCCAATGTCTCTGCGCAAACGCTTCGGCCATGGGGTTATGCAGAAGATGGTGGCCAAGATACACTTGCGGTTGGACGCCGTTTATAAAGCACATGTCATTATCACGAGCCTCAACGTTCCTTGATCGACGGTGTGGGGAACGTAGGAACGCGGGGATGCAAGGTTTAAATGACACGCGTGTTGGCGCGTGAGGTCAGTGAAGATCAAGGGAGGTGGTTTTTGTTATTTCAGATTTTCAGCTACATTGTCAGTCTATACTACTTGCCACCGTATTAAATTCCAGCCAGGATGGCCTAGGCATTTTGAAGCATGAGGTGAACGGGTGGATGTCTAAATCAGGTAACAACAGCTATCTAGATCAAGGCTGTAGTGCGCTCGACTGCGGTGCGCTCAACTGCGGGAAGCTGTAGGGGCGGTGTCCAGAACGGCACCGCCTCCAAGCCAGTGATCGAAATCCAACCGCTTTAAAATATGGGATTTTAGTTCGCTCCTCTCTCGTATTGTCTCCCAATCAACCCATGACTATGCTGCCCGGAGAACTCGACAAAGGCTCGCCGGCTGGGTACACCAAGCTCGATAGTACACCCCCACAATCGCATGAGGCGTACCCCCCACTCCCTCCATATTCTCGCCCTTCAGAATCCGGTGGCAGCAGCGCCCACGGACTCGGCGGAGAGCCTGCATGCAATTGGTTGAGCGTTGCTCGCGACAAGTCCGAGAGCATCAGGGGTGTGTACCTCGTCGACCCCTACCTCGACATCCCGGAGGTACTGCTCGCCGTCCCGCAGAAGGAAACAGAGAAACAGGCGAACCTGGCGCTCAAGACCGAGAGGGGGGACATAGACGTGACTGTGCGTATCCTTGGCGGGGAAGGAGGGGCCACGTATATGAGGCCCTGCCGCAATGAAGATGCGGCGAGCGAGCAGAGGGATCCAGTGTGCATTACGATGTCCACATCGAAAGGGTCGATCACCAGTAGACTTGTATGTACCTCGAGTTGCATCCCTCATTGCGGATTTTCTGATTGTGCGGCCAAGGTTTCTGTCGAAGGTGCAGGTGACAACGACCGGGCTAAGCTCCAATTCATGGCCCGGGCGGACAACGGTTCAGTCAATCTTTTGCTCCCTCGATCATTTCTGGGGATGATCTCGACCTATCCAACAACTTCAGCGCCATCCCCGATAGTGCCCGTAGAGCTATCCCCCGATCTCCAAAACAGCGCGACAGTAATCATGGACACCGACAGGAAGCGATTCTTCATCGGGCACGCAACGCAGTTGTCCAACCACTCGAGCTACGACAAAGTAGAGATTTGTATTGCTGGAGGCAGCGTGAAGTTGGGATACGATGACGATGTTGACGCGGAGTGGTTGGTGCAACCAAAAGCATCCATTCAGAGACTACAGGAGTGGCGAAGGATCTTTTGTTGCTGATAATTTGCAGTTAGACTCCGTGCATGCGTAGCACGTATGTATCTGTCTCCGTCGAAATCTCGTCTGAACCTGACCAAGGATTTGATGGAGAGGTGAATGGGTATATATCCAGGCGCGTTTCAGCTAATTTTCATTACGACAGAACATGTGGTACTCTATATACATTCATTCAGCTCCATGTCCTCGGGTACTCTCTTACTAGGTAGCCTTCTCTCAAGTTATCTTAGCGCCACTTCTACATACCCATCAATGCTATATAACGCGTGTAGTCAAATTTCGTCTGCAGATGACGAGATCTAGCAAGGAATCAGCCCCGAAATTGTGATGGTTTGGTCAAGTTGTGGCGATGGATACCGATTTCAGAAGGATGTCTTCCTAACGTACCCTCCCTAGAATATTCCACTAGATTTTCAAGTCACGATCATAACGTTAAGGCTCCGTACCTGCGTATAAAATTCCTTTCACCCTCCTCTTTTTTCTATCCCTCTCCCTCTCCCTTTCTTTCCTCCTCGTTCACAAATCGAGCCCTGAATACTAAAAAAATATCGTAAAAAGGTCCAAAACGATCACTAAATAGGCATACAAATGGCCGTAGAGCGCTACAGTACGACCAGAGCTCGTCGCACCTCCCGACGACTCCAACAACACCCGTACTCGCGCCCACCGTCAGCTCTTCACCGACGGACTGGGATCGTGCATGGCCCAGTCGCAGTACCTGTCCTAGTGCCAGCGGTGAGTGATATGTATATGAGTCCGAGCACCCCTCGACACCCCCTTTTCGACTTGGTGTTTCTTTGAATGGACCCTGTTGGCTGGTGCTCAACTCGAGACTCTGACGTAGGTTGACCCTGGCACCGCCGCCGCAACCACCACCATGAATAGCGTCATCAATGCGACAAACATACACACGATCCCGGTGGATGCTATCCAGTCCCAAGCCCAAGCCGCCCAAATTCTCCCAACCCTCCAACTGCTAGTTGCGCAGAACGTTGTGAGTATCCGTCCCAACTCACAGACTCTGATCATTCATGAAACACATAGGTGCCCCAAGTCGCAGGCCGACCTGCTCCGCAATCACAGCACCTCGGTAATGTCGTTCCCGCGCAGAATGGAGCTGGGGCGACAGTGATGACGGCGTGGCAGTTCACCGTCCTCGCGGTAAGTCTCTCTCGTGTCATTGACCGGCTATCGTACCTCTGTTTCTGTTTCTGACTGATCGCTCACGATCACGATTGATCAGACGGGGAATACCACTGCGTGAAGCAAGGGGCGATACAGGCCAGGATGGCCTCCGATTTCTTGGATCTTGGACGAATCTAGAACGAAAGTTGAATTCGAAGTTATCTATCATCAAGCTATCGTCAATGATGTACCAACAAATACCCCACCACAGCGAACTACCCGCGGAAACAGGAAGAGAGAAGAATCAAAGAACAACCCAGAAGACGAAACGATTGGACAACCAAGCCTCAAATTCTCTCGACGCAGCCGGCTCCCAAGTGCACCCTCGAGTGTGCACAAGGTGATCCCGAACCTCTCAAGTCTTGGATCTTGCAATGCGACTCATGAAGGTCAAACGTAAGTCTTTGAATTTTCGACCTGATTCAGAGTAAACGGTTGATCATCACCGACACTAGCACTTTCCCATGATGGAAAGCAACACACTCGCTACTCTTATACCTTGCAGTGCAGAGGTGGATGAATACGATTCACAGTCGTCACCCCTACATTGGTCAACTCAGTCATGGCCTATCGTTGGGTCAACCATTCGTCACAATCGTCGAGTGGCACGTAGAGCACACAGATACAGTTTGGATACACAATTACCACGAATATAATGCACGCCTTATCGGCTCTACAAACCGCGGATGGACCACGTACTCATCAGACAGCAAGGTCCCCCTCTCCCCTGGCTGCCACCAATCGTACTCCCAGTCATACTCTCACCCATTCGCCTTCATCTCCTCTCATGGATATATATCCAGGCGCGTTTCAAAGACAGGATGCTCCCGACGCAGACACAACCCGAAATATACCGCGCCAGTCGATACCACCACACCCTCTGCAGAAATTCCAGAATTTATGAATGGATCCGCGGTACAGGCCGGCTGAGGCTGGCTATCATATCGGTACTCATCGCCGACCGTCGACATAACGTGGGGGCGTTCCTTGAGCGCAGAACTTTCCTGGTTCGAAACAGCAGTAGCAATCAAACAATTCAGAGGGCACTGATGTTCTCCAGAGAATTACATATTGATCACGCACCACCATTGTGAATCATGTCCTAATAGCCACCACGAGATGACGAGATTACAGTGGGAGTCATTGTCAAAGACGCTAAGCAAGGCGACCGACAAATTGCAAAGTAAATGCCTACAACACCGGGGTATCGGCATACAACATCTGCTGCATGGCAGCAGGGTACCTGTCCCCGACGCACGCCTTATCTGCGGCCGACGCAATCTCCCTGACCTCCAGAACCTCCTCCTCGCTCAACTTGACGTTCAAGGCGCCTAGATTTTCCTTGAGATACTTCACCTTCTTCGTCCCCGGGATCGGGATGACGTGATCTCCTTGAGCGAGGATCCATGCTAAAGCGACTTGGCCCGCTGTAGCATCGTGCTTTGCGCCAATGGCCTTGAGGTCGTCTGCGAGCTTGAGGATCTTGGGGAATTTTTCGTCGCTGTAACGCGGGACAGCGAGGCGAAAGTCGTCCGGGGCGAAGTCAGAACGCGAGCGCTATCGGACAACGGTTTCATCAAGCTTAGTGAAGGGAACCCCGAGTACGACGCGTGCCATTCACTCACAATTTGACCAGTCAAGAGGCCCCTGCCGAGCGGGGAATACGCAATGAGCGCGATGCCCAGTTCCTTAGCGGCATTAAATAGCCCAATTTTGGGATCCTCGATGTCGAGAGTGAAAGGCGAGTACTCGACTTGCAGAGCGCTAATCTGTGACCCGCGAATTATTGAGCATTTGGGGGGAAAGCGGGAAGCCTGAATGAGAGCCTACAGGATGAACCGCATGGGCCCTGTGTAGCGTGGCCTCTGAGCATTCGGACAGGTCAATGTATTTGATTTTTCCTGCTTTGACTTGTTCAGCGAGAGCACCGACTGTCAACTAAAGTAAGATCAACAGGAGGCTCGATGAGGTATGTCGGTCCTATGTGCGTACCTCGATAGGAACAGTGGTATCTGGGCGCTGTAAATCAAGCCACCGTTAGGTCATCCATATACTCGGGATCTGTTTACGCTCACGTACGTGGAGGTAATACAGGATCGATGTAATCCACACCCAATCGCTTGAGCGACGACGCCAACGCGCGGGGGACATACTTGGGATCTCCGTCGGGTATTTTACCAGAATCGCTCGCAAATCCAAATTTCGTAGCGATGAAGATCTCCGAGCGTTTGCCCGTGCGCTTGAACCTATTTGGTATTGCAATTGAAAATGTGCCTCAGTTTCGGAGAACAACAGGGGAATTGAGTATACTGACCACTTTCCAATTAGGTCTTCTGAATCGAGGTACGCGTCCGCTGTGTCCCAGAAATTGCATCCCCCCTCGAACACGGCGTCAAGGACCTTGAGCCTCTCCTCATCGGACTCGGTGGCGCTATAGAATGCTGTGATGCCCATAGCACCGAATCCGATTGCAGAGACCTCAGAGAGACCGATTTTGCGCATAGGGAGAGACATGGCCATTCAAGTTTCTCAATCAATACCAAGCTATGTAAGCCTGGTCGATGGAGGCCTTCAATGTGTTGTTGAGGGAGTATGCAACGACCCCAGCGTCATTTTATACATGAAATTGCCAAGTGACTACCACTCCTGAATCGGGCACTCTGTTAGGCGAAACCGATTTGCTGATGATGGAAAAGACAGACCTAGTAGAAAATGGGTGAATATAGGAGCCGAGTCACTTGCCGCTCACCACGGATAATCAGTCATTGGGAGATCGAGCTAAGATCTCGAGAAAACAGCCGAAGCTTTGAACGAATTGCTGATCGATCCGCCGCCAAGGCGACATTCTGCTGACCTTGAGTCCAAGTCCAGCAAGCAGCAACCAAGCCAGAGGTAACCCGAAATCGGCATGCCGCCATGGACCGTCGCCAACGCTAGGTGCACGGGTATTGCAAGGGAACTGTGAGCGAAGTTTCAGTGTGTGGATGTCGGGGGGATCAAAACATGGCGCACCACATGCTAAAGGTACGAGGTTGGTGCTCGCAAGAATCTGATGGCGCCGCTGGGGTACATCTATATAGAATGAATGGCAGGGTGTGAGACCTGCAAATGTCTTCACCAGGGTCAGCTTCGATGGAGAATGCAGGTTGCATATGCCCCATGTCCCGCACCCTAACTCCCGAGGACGTCGATTAGAAACGCCGTTTGACGCCAACCCCGTGTTGCCCTCAGCTCGTGGAGTACCTGGGTCACTAAAGAGGTGCGGTGGATCGGGATATACATTGTCACCTTGGCGAATCACGACAAGGACAAATACTCGACCAATACTCGACCACGGGTTCAGCGGACGTGCTCCGCTTTTGAAAGTACATACTCAAGGTCATCTCCTGGGCCTTCGAAGGTAGCTCGTTCGCAAGTCAATGTCGCAGCTCCCTCCACGGCTCCACGAAAAAGTCGATGGTGTGTCGGTCATAACCTGGATCAGGCTGGCTATCGTGACCCCATTGATAGTCGACAGAAAATGGGGAGGCATTTCCCACAGACATTTGAAAGGGTAGCCTCACTGATCTTGAAGATGCGGGAAGTGTCGTTCGGAAGGGGATGTATTCGAGGAACACATTGTCCTGAACTTGCACGCGCGACTGATTGTACACCCCGGGATTGTACTGGAATACCACATCCAGCGGCGTTTGATTTAATCCCTCTCGCAGTTCCACGTCCCTTCGATGCGCCTGCATTGCATCACCGAAACGCGGGGGTTTGTCATTTCGCGTTTTGTAAACGTTCGAGAAAATATTGAAGGGGCCGAAGCGCATAAGCGGGTTTCGTGAAGCAGAAACGTTGAAGTAGTTCCCGAGGACAGTAAAGCGTATCTCGCCTAAATCACGGTCGGCTTGCTTTGTTCCGCCGACGAGAAGCGGGGATTTGTGGTGGTTTCGGATGATGTTGTGTGAGAAGGTCACATTGTCCGTGCCGTCTTCGCAGTCGGACAGTCCTAAGCAGGAAGGGGTGACTCAGAATCTACCTGAACACTCAATACTATCACAGCACCTACCGTTAAAGCGATCTACGTATGCGTATACACCCGATGTAAGTTTTGCACAAAGAGATGAAATGTAAAGACAACTGACCTGCCAACCAGGCTCGATGATAGCTGGCTCCACGTACTCGCCGCTCAGCTGATCGTGAAGCGCGCAGTTATCGACCCAGACGTTGCTTGCCGCAAGAAGCCCAACAACGTCGTATCTATCGGGTGTTCTGTCAGTCAAGTCAATAAAACATGAGGTAATAGACTTGCAAAGCGTTCCACGAAGATGGAAACATCTCCGGAGCGGAGAAGCGATCCTGCGGCGGCACCAGCTTCAAATTCTGTATCCAAATATTGTCGACGGACGAAAGGTATAGATTGATCCCATTTAACGCAGCATTGCCATCCAAGCAGATCAACGACGTATTATTCGTCGATTTGAATCCCACTTGGGCTTTCTGAGTCGCCGCTACGACAGGTCGATACCCGTTCTGACGACCGAGCAATGTTCGATATTCCGTCGCATTCCGCCTCCCAAAGGTCGTGTTATCCGCGATCGCTTGGTCGACAAGAGAGAGATAAGTCCTGACGGTGTTCACCATGTACCGCTGAACCGGGCGAACCGGTCACGTCGATGTAGTCTTGACATGTTCCCAATGTACCTGTCTTGTTAGTATACGAGGACTACGCCTAGAGAAGGGAATGGCCATGAGACTCACCGTTAGGACATTGGATGCCCTGGATGGTTCCATTGACATAGATTGTCTTCGTGTTGGGTAAGACCGCTCCTCGCAGTTCCGCAGCATTGGAAACGACATACACTGCAGATGCGTTCGTCAAACGGAGCCTGCTAAGCGAACCCAAATGGCTTGTGGCTTAGCTGAGGGACGAGTCCTTAAAGAGGTTGTTCCAAGATGAAACACGTCTTCATACTTCGAAGTTATCCTCAGGCGCGCGTCGCGCCGCCTTATATTAGTATCATCTGTGTCATCGGCCTGTCGAACGGACCGGATTGTAGAGTAGGACGCGGAGAAATTGCTCGTTAAATCCAACCGTGCGCTCTTAGAGCGTGCAAATACAGGGTTCCACTGACATGTAAATCAAGCGCGGGTTGTTGGGGTGTGACCATTGGCGGTGGCATTGGGAAAGAACTCGTGAGCTGATAGCGAGGAGAATATTGGAGTATAATCGACACGCTAATGTGTCTACACACGATATGAAGAGAGTACATGGGTGCTAATCGATAACCTGTCACGCGTTATTGTCAGTAACGAAGTCGGGTAGAGTAGATTGACTCACCTCACGACTATCAAGCGATTCGGAACACCACTATGCCCAAGCCCACTTCCAAGGCTCCCCGTCTATTATTCTATCACAATAACACTCCCCAACCAGGGAGTGCAAAGTATATCAGCGCCATAAGGGGAACTTGGACTGTTTTTTCCTGAGCGTTGTACTGATTGAGTTGATCCACAGCGATACGGGCGCGTCCACACGTTGCAAAGCGAACAAAGCAACCTCTAGACTCGTCGTAATCAACGACTTAGCGTTTCCATTGAGATCTTGCTCCGGCCTCCTGGATCTCCCCAGGTATAGAACGGTGAAGTCCGGAGCGTGGAGTAGTGAGGTAACAAAGAGCTCGCCGCGAAGGCCTGGTGCATCCTGCACTTCTGAGGTCAAACGAAGGAGGCGGATTTCACCAGACTCGAGAGGAATGATGGAAAAGAAGAAGTCCATTGGATCTAGGTTTCGACCAGTTGGCAGTCAGTGAGAACAATAGCAAATGAAACAAAGGTGCACCGACAGACAGCGTAAATATTCACTTCTATCGTCCACAACTGTATACCCCAGCTACGAGCGGCAGCAGAGCGTGCATGGTGGCTTCAATTTAGAAATTTCAGGGCACCAGTGAAGAGGCGATGCTAGCCTGCTGTTTTCTGTAGTACGCTCGATGACAATCAAGACCAGGTTTGTCATGAAAGGACTAGGGACTCGTTACTGACAGAAACAGGTTGAGAAAGTCAGCGGAAGGATGTGGTTATGGATTGAAAATCCGGAACAGGCGCCCACCTATTTGTGCACTGACGGATCTGCACCGATCCGGCTAACTTACCAAATTTCAAAGTCTAATCAAACGTTCAAATTTAATCTAGCTTCAACCGATGTTCAACCGTCTTAGCTCGTCTTGACATCTAATGTCACCATTGTGGCCCAGGGGAGGACATAGTCTTGGAAAACTGGCATGCGGCCGCGACTATTGTACACTAGTAGATGTAACTGGGCAATATCTAATGCGTAGTTGCTACTTGAAGGACGTGCCCGGATATATAAGAGACAAGCAAAGAATTCAGCTACAACACACGGGTCGAGGGGAAGGGATGCGGCTGATTTGGTGTCGAAGGTGTTGGGAAAGCGCCGTCGGACACGGATGCCACCGCCCTTAGACATCCACTCCCGAACTCGATGGAATTTCTGTGAAGAGAACGTGAGTCAGGTGAGCTCGTAAGACAGATAGACCTACTAGATGCGCTGAATAATATCGCCAGCGTACCCAGGAGCAAACGCACAAGGGAGTCCCATTGTTTCTATAGATCATTAACTACAGTCCGCAAGCGTTTCTACGCCTCGTTCTGATCGCTACGCTGCTTCACAATGTCCCCAATCTGTTTCCCAATGTCGTTCTGTAAGCCATGAAATCCATTAATAATGCCCTCGCGATCGCCTCTTCCCATCTCCTGGCTCATCTTGAATTTGCCCTCCAGGCGTGCAACCTCGATCTCAATCCCGATGATGCTCTTCTTCAAGATATCGACGTAGCGCTCAGGAGCATCCGAGACTTTCCAGCCCTCGGGACGATCCCCGCCCACATACCCCATGATACTCGCCTCAGTGTGGCTCGTTAAATCGGAGACCTGCCAGGAACTCGGAGGTCTCCTCGGACACAGAATCAAAGTAAACCCGCGCACGGCCGTAGACCTGGGCGGCGGCGTAGTTCCATGTTGGGACTACTTTGCCCGTAGACGGCTTCGTTTCCGTGTAGAATTTGGGCGTGACGTAGTGGTGCTGGGCCGTGAAGATGACGAGGACATCTTGCTCAAGGATGTTGTGTTTTTCTGGATCGGAGCGCAGCTCCTCGATCATAACCTTGCTGTGGGGGTTCTGGCGAGCAAGATGGCCTCGAAGGCGACCCATTTCGGTCTCACTTTCCTCGTCGGCGACATCGAGCACGAATGGGATGTGACTCGATTGGAGGAATGGATGATTTTTCGAGTGGATGGCAGTCGTTAGCAGCCCGAGAGGGTTGTCTCGAATCAGTTGTCGAAGAACGCGAAGGCTGTTCTCAGCGTGTACTGGGCGGATATACATGGCTGGATTGTATTGAAGGATCACTACGTTTGAGACCAAGGAGTAACAGAAGCCTAAACTGGAACGGACACATCGCCGAGCCACTGATTAGATGGATTCCATTACTATCTTATCTACTGCCACCAATATCGAGATCGGGTATGCGCTCTGGGTCGTTTTGTGTTTCCAGTGCGTTCGGCAAATTCTATGACCATGGACGCGTGTATGGTAGTGGTAGTGTATTCTTGCATGGTGATAGACACTTACTGGACGTCAGCCGCAGTATCTGAAGCCTTGTGCCAGTCCCTCGATCTTCTGATTAGATAGAGTCGATCTCATCTTATCTACGACGATTGACTCGGACTCTTGGACGTAAATCTGAACTCATTCTTTTCTTCTCGGACCACTCTGGTTCACTGGCGCCCGAACTCGTCAGGTCGTCGCTGTCCACGCCAACACCACAAATCTCCTTCCAACTACCATTGACCCCAGCGCAAATGGCCGGTACAAAAGCTTGGAGGCACGAGTATCGGCAAATTTATTTCCAGCTCCAATATCCTCTCGTACACTTATATTCTCCTCCATCTGCACCCCGAGTTCTAATGAGAAGCAGGAAATACATGGACCACTACGAACTTGCTGTCATCTGTTCAGCTCGTTTGGGGTCAACCAAAGCACTTGGGACAACCAATCTTCTACGTCGGCCGCCGCCGCGACATTATCTCATCCCCCACGGATAAACCCGCTGGAACCCATGTCCCCAGTACTCAAGCCTATCGATTACTCTGAAGCACCGCCGGAAAGCCGCCAATCATCCAGCGCACCGTCACCACCATCCTGGATTCGGGGCCCCGACCTCCAACTATACGCCCCCAAGCTTCATACGGTCGATATCCTGTGCCGGGAGCACCTAGCGGCATCCAACACCGTAAGGGATCCTGGAATACTTAAAGCGTCAATTCAGACAGCAACCGATTTCGAGTTCTTCTCGTTGTCGACGTAATGACGGCCTACAAAAACAGTCTCAGAGGGCCGACTCCAGCGACGCCCATTACGAAACGCGTTCATGTCTTCCCCCTGGACATGCAGTACAATCTCTAGGAGAACGTCAAGACCTCTCAGTCCTAAGAGCAGAATCAGCTCGAGACAGCTTGTTCATGACGAAGGCCATGGGACTGCTGCCTTCGGTCGCGGCCAACTCGGCCAGATCTTTCAGCTTCAGGGTTAGATTTCGCCCTGCGCAGCAGGACTGTATGTCAAGCTCGCCCCTGACAACGATGGCCGTGTTCCTAGAAGTATGTCAGCGGCGAGATTTGTGCCAAACACATTGGGACAGCGCCGTACGCCACGGGCTTTGGACATCCATTGACGAACTCAATGGTATTCCTAGTGAAACATAATTCGGGTGAGCTCGTAACACAGACTTACGAGATGCGCTGATTAACATCACCAGCATACCCAGAAGCAAACACACAAGGGAGTCCCATTGTCTCTATAGAGTATATCATTACCTACAGTTCGCAAGCGGTTCTACGCCTCGTTCTGATTGCTACGCTGCTTCACAATGTCCCCAATCTGCTTCCCGATGTCATTTTGTAGACTGTAAAATCCATTAATAATGCCCTCGCGATCACCCTTTCCCATCTCCTGACTCATCTTGAATTTGCCCTCCAAGCGCACAACCTCGATCTCAATCCCGATGATGCCCTTCTTCAAGAGATGGATGAAGCGCTCGGGAGCATCTGTGACCTTCCAGCCCTCGGGACGATCCCCGCCGACATAGCCCATGATACTCGCCTCAGTGTGGCGCGTTAAATCGGAGACCTGCTGGCCCAGGAACTCAGAGGTCTCCTCGGACGCAGAATCAAAGTAAACCCTCGCACGGCCGTAGACCTGGGCGGCAGCGTAGTTCCACGTCGGGGCCACCTTGCCCGTAGACGGCTTCGTTTCGGTGTAGAATTTGGGCGTGACGTAGTGGTGCGGGGCCGTGAAGATGACGAGGACATCTTGCTCGAGGATGTTGTGCTTCTCTGGATCGGAGCGCAGCTCCTCGATCATGGCCTTGCTGTGGGGGTTCTGGCGGGCGAGGTGGCCTCGCAGCCTCCCCATTTCTGTGTCACTTTCCTCGTCTTCGACGTCGAGCACAAATGGGATGTGACTCGACTGGAGGAAGGGATGTTCTTTCGAGTGGATGGCAGTCGTTAACAGCCCCAGAGGGTTGTCCCGGATCAGCTGGCGAAGGACTTGAAGGCTGTTCTCGGCGTGTACTGCGGGAATATACATAATGAGTTGGGTCGGAGTATCGCTGCGTTCGAAACCAAACTAAGGCGGGAGGTCAGAAGCAACTTGTGGTTTCGACTTTCGTTTGTCGAGTCACCGATTAGACGCTAGTGAAAATTATCCAACATGGTTATGTTGGGTAGGCGCCTGCATCGCTGGTAATCTCCGGTGTGGTGTAATTAAACGATCTCCCACCTTGCGTGCGTGCTTCCGTATCAAGGGATCAAGTAATTTCACGAAGTGGTAGATTATCATGGACGATGGCGTACACGAACGACTCAAAGAGTCATCGTTGGCATGACACTGCACACCGTCGGAGAGCTCAGGGTCGCCACATCCTGAATTCCGGTCCCTGACACCGCCTCAAGCTTCGTTAATACAGTGGATGACTCGATCTCGGTACAGTAATGAAGCAAGAATTCGTTGTAATATAAATGTCCAATATATCAACGACACATCGGAGAACGTTGACCGCACGAGCAAGTCTACCATAGCACATCGGCGCCGAGTCGTCGAGCGAAACTCCTACTCCATTTCCCGCCAAGGCCGATCCACCCCCGCGTCGAGGGCCTCGGCGTTCTCATCATTCGCCGAGCCAGCTAACGTCAGCTCCTCCATCCTTTGCGTGAAGTCATTCATATCCGCGATAGCAAGCTCTCTGACCTGCACATCATATCCGCCGGCGCCATCAACGGGGGCGCTGGTGTCCCATGACGGCGGGGGGCCCTTCCAACCGCCATTGGTATGCACGTAATTCAAGAACTCGCGCCATAGTGGATCGAGCGAGAGGACCTCGGGGTCACCGACGACGACGAGCAGCGCCTTGGCCCGCGTCACGGCGACTGACAGAGAATCATGTGTCAGCTAGTGCCGTATTTCTACCAAGCTTGGTTACGCTACGCACCGTTGAAACGGCGCGGGTTCGCGACGAACCCGAGTGTGTGTCGCAGATCGTACTCGACGAACTCTCTGCTGCTCCTGACTGTCGAGATGATAATGACTTTGCGCTCCTATCGGTGCTGTCAGTAAGGTGAATGTGGGAGAGCGCGAGCACCCACCTGGCCTTGAAATTCCTCAACACTGCCGACCTTCACGCCATCAGCCTTGGCTTGCAATGTTCTCCGTATCCGGAGTACTTGCGCGTGGTAGGGGGCAATAACGCCTATGTCGTCGTCGTCTGCACAACAGCACAAGGTCAGTTTCGATTTGCGGTGGAAATACATCTCGGAGTGACTCACTTATACGAATGCGCTTGTTCGAACGCAGCGCTTCAACGTACGCCTGCACTTGGACGGCTTCATGGTTATTGAAGAAGGATGGCGAGGACGCCTCGCGATCGTCCTTCCCCGACATGGAATGGAAGATGATCGGGAACTTGGGCGCAGGGAGGAGGGGCGAGTTTATGAACGTATTGATGACCTGAGGGGGACCGCACGCCTCTAGCTCCCCGCCGTAGAAATGCTCGTTCGGGAACTTCAAGATGGCCCTATGGGACCTGAAGTTCTTCGTCAACTTGACGACCCTATGAGCCCCATGAGCGACTCAAAATAAAAATGATGACGGGGATCGAAAACCTACGTCTGCTCGTTCTTATGCACTTGGTAGATATCGCCGCCCATGAGCCGCTCCAAGTAGCTCGTATCCAGCTCAAACTCCCGCGCGATTCCGGATCTGATGATGGGTCCCAGCTGCTTCGGGTCGCCGGACAGTATGATATTCGTGTCGTTATCAGCGATGGTCTTGATGGATATCATCGACTCCGGCTCTGTCGCCTGCCCGGCCTCGTCGATGAAGATATGGCTATAGTGTCCGCGGGGAATGCCCACTCCCTGGACGACCGACGCCGACACGCACGTCGTAATCACAACACGGTATTTCTTCAGGATGGGTATCGGCGGGACCGAGAAATGCTGATCGTCGCGCATGTAGGTGAACGCAAGCAGTTCATCAGGCACCTGGCTCTTGAATCTCGAAGGAGCATAAAAGCGGAAGACCTTCTCAGCCCCCAGCTCCATGAGGCGTGATGCAATTAAGTCTGCTGCAGAGTTGCTTGGGGCGCAGGCGAGGATGCGGGCTTTCGGGTATCTGGCGACGAGCTGGCGGATCGCTTCAATGATTGTGACGGTTTTGCCTGTCCCGGGACTATTGCAATACACGATCAGCCAGAGGGATGCCAGGACGAAAATGAGATACATACGGCCCGAAAACTACAAACGGCGGGGATCCCGGAGGCTGGCGGACGATTAAGGCTACAGCTTGCCTCTGTGCCGGGTTGTTACCAATCAACGGATTCACGAATTTCAACGATGGGATCGCGAGCTGGGGGATTATGTGGGCTGGGGCGGGGAACAGGATGCGTTCCGATGTAAAGGCGGTATCCATCGCCAGATGCTGGCGCCTAAGCGGGAATCTGTTCAGCTTGAAGTGGACATGGAATGTTTGGCTTGGAGCGTGTTTGAAGGACGCGTTGAAGCGGAGGGATACTTCGTCCCTCAGGACCTTGTGGACCCCGCCTTCGAACCAGCGTCCATGCTGCGCTCCCTGCTCCTGCACGAGGATGCGGTCGCCTGTCAGCGGTTCGTCAGGTTGGGTTGATAGGTGAATAGTTATAGGTGGGATGCATGGGAGGACGTACCGACGAGGACACTCGGTCGCTTTTCCGCTAGCCCAGGGACGCGAAGACTAGACACCACTCAGTATCCGGTCAGAGGACAACGTAAGCACCACTTACTAGTAGAACGGCGGATGCGGCGTGAGCGTCGCGTCCGGGATATCATATATCTCGAGGTCTTGCCTATGGTACCTCGTCACCTTTGCACGAACAGGATGCGAAGAAAGCACATACTCCATACGGTGCTCTTCAATCCAGAGCAAGTTCTTGAAGAATCGTCCGTAGGTCTCACCGTCAATGCGCCTCGGTAAAAAGACCTTTCGAACGCGATCTACGATCTCTTGCTTGGAGCCGGAAGACAACGATGTCTTCAATTGTACCGGAATTTCCGCGAGAGGGAGCTTCCCGATATATGGAATCGCCTTTAGAGCGGGTGGGAAGACACCTTCCACGATCTCCCGTTCGACGAGACGAGTTGTACGCTGGCGCGGGACATATGGCGCCACGGGTTTCAGGCGTTCGAGTTCTTCCCTGTTCCCGATGACGCCTTTCAACCGCCTGGAAACGATGAATTCTTTGTTCAGTTTGACGTCCTTGAAACGAATCTCGAGACGATCGTCGCAAGTACCACGGTAAGCCTGGCGTAGGGTCACACTAATAGTGACAGGGCTACCAAACTTGATGGTAACCTGAGGCTGCGTCCCGGCTGTAAATCTAGGAGGTGGGGTCAGAAAGAACACGTTGATAGGTCTCCAATACTGACGGTGAATAATATGTCCTCCCTTTCTTGGACATCAATGTACTCCCCACCAAGATCATGCTGGAGAGCGGAATCGTATTGCGTATTGCGATTGATTTGGCAACCCCGGACGCTGCAGCGGATGGCTCGACGATGTCGAAGTCAAAGTCGCCTGTTATCTCGATACCGTGTTTATCCTTCTCGGACTCGGCTAAAACTGACTGATACGCAGCGAACCGGGAGCGTCGTTGGTGCCGCAGAGTGCTCAGATGTGTCGACCAAAGGCGGTCGGCTACTTGCTGGTCGCAGATAGTGCAGAGAGTCTGGCCCGGCAGCTTGTCGAGGACCGGCGCCTCCTTGACGACCTCGCGAGAGAGTCCTTGTGCTTCTGCATTCTTCCTGTGGCGCTTTCCTCGCGTGTGGGATTTCCAGCTGTTTCCACTCATGTTCAGCCCGCATACAGAGCAGTGATATACGGCATTGGAACCTCGAAGAGCGCTGTGGTGTTTGCGTCCTGAACAGTGTGCCTTGTACATCTTCTCATTGTGGAAGACTATCCGACAGGCGTCGCATGCGACCGTGTAGTGGCTATTCGCGCATCCGACGAGGGA
Organism: Pleurotus pulmonarius; assembly: GCA_012980535.1. Lineage (NCBI taxonomy): Eukaryota > Fungi > Basidiomycota > Agaricomycetes > Agaricales > Pleurotaceae > Pleurotus > Pleurotus pulmonarius. Next base: position 143,910 of record SJKF01000017.1, read on the forward strand.
GCAAGACCCATTTGCGAGAAGTTGAGGACATACTTTGACCATCGCGAACGAAGGAAGAGGGCTTCTCCCTTTTCGCCCGCCGGTCCCCTCCCGCGTTTATAAGCGGTGGGACCCGCCTCGTGTCGATGGACCCACAAAGTCCACAGCTATACATATACAATTTAAGCTTCGTGTCTACGGCAGTGCTGCGCATAAGAAGCCCACGATGGGAAACTCGTGATCAACGATAAAGCAACACGGCGACTCACCTTCGAAGTCGGGTCGATATGTAGTACATGCCAGACTTTGACGATTGTTAAAACTTTGATGAATGGGGCATCGCCGCGTTAGCGCTGGAAACGGCGAGCAGAGGACAGAGGACAGGTACGCTTGAAAGAAAAAATCAACACCAGGCTGTACAAAAAGTGTGAGTGGATGACGAAGACGCTGTGATCGTTCCTTGTTGAGCTGAGGGAAAGAGGGTATTAAAACGATGATATTGACAGATACAGGACGCAAGCAAAGACTACGAGAAAAGCTTGTTGACGGACGTATTGCCCTCTTGGTTCTTCTTCAGCACCTGAGAACGCCCCGTCAGCAGCCCGGAAAAGCGTGCTCAGCAGGGCAGCGCTTACCTTCGCAACCGCGAACTCAAAGTCTTCTTGCGTTACGTGCTGTCGCCGCTCCCGTAGAGCGTACATGCCCGCTTCCGTACATATACCTCGCACTTCAGCACCAGAGCACTGCCCCATCTTCTCCGCCAGCGCGCGCAGATTGATGCCGCGCTGCAGGGACATCTTGCGCGGATGTCAGCGAATGTGGTGAGACACGAGCATGGCGTGCTTACCTTTCGCGAGTGGATCCGCAGAATAGAGACACGGGCTTCGGGACCAGGAGGCGGGAACTCGATCTTGCGATCTATCCGCCCTGGGCGCAGCAGCGCAGAGTCCAGGATATCGATGCGATTCGTCGCCATGATCACCTTGATATTCTTCGTCGGCTCAAACCCGTCCAGCTGGTTCAGCAGCTCCAGCATCGTGCATCGTGCGCTGCACCTCCGAGTCCCCGCCATGCCGAGTGCCTCGAAGAGCTCGGGGTGTTTCACGGGCAGCTCGATGACCTCTTTGATTTCTTTGATTTGCTTGTCCAGGCCACCGACCATTTCGTACGTGCTGTCGGGCACCTTTTCGACCATCATGAGTGATACAAGCGGGTTGACTTTGTTCGGAAGGATTTTGTGAAGCGTGTAGGAATCAGACCGCAGAGCGACTCGGAGTCTCGGTGAGAGGGTAGATATGACAATGTCCGCGTAAATATCAACGACTGCGTTGGCAATTTTACATCAGAGAAATGGAAAATAGAGTGAAACGTACTGTACTTGTCCTCGGGCTGCACGTTGAGCAAGACTTTGATGAACTTTACCACTTCGCCGACATAGCTTCCGGGCTCATGCAAAAGTTGCAGCTCCTCTCTAAGTAGCCTAACTATTCAGCTCATAATCACCGTATTCTAGTGTGCTCACCTCGCGTATTAAGGGCATTCCGTTGGGCCTCTAACCGCGGCAAGTACTGGGTTTTCTGATTGATGGTGAGGTCAGCTACCTGGACTTGGCCTGATAGAAAGACTTGAAGGGACAGTTGTTCTCGTAGGGACGGGCATGGCTTCTGGATGAGTAAAGGAAGTTGGCACTGAAGTACTGACACGTTGCGTTTCGAGCGCTTAGGATGCCCCTATTCACTTTTCCATGATGTCACCGCACTCGACACCCTCGACTACCGACTACCAATGCGCCGAGCCACTCCACCTCTAAGTACGCTCTAGCTCTAACCCACCAATCCTGAGCCATCGACGATGTCACTCCCTCGCGCTAGTCACCCCGTTAGCCCTCTCCATCGCGACTACTTCAGCTACCCTCACTGCCCCAACGTCCGCGTCAACTCTCTCCCAACCACTCCTACCCCACTCAGATCAAGTCTACGTACGACCTCAAACGACTCCCCGCGCCTAAGCGACTACCCAGACACACTGAAAGCGTTCACAGTCCCACGCAACACCAACCTGTATGCGTTACATTACGCCTGGTTGCAAGGCAGGCTGCGCTTCAGCATCACAACCAACACACCGCGCACACGGCCCCGATCAAACCGAGAAAAGAGGAGACGATGCTTGGGCGCGAGGCAACGGGAATACAAAAATGAAAATGAACCAAGTACGCACCTATCTGCTTTCTTTTCGCTCGTCGTGTGTTTGCGCTTGCGCTCAACTTACCGGGTTCGCAGGGCGTTTAAACGGCTGAGAGAACAAGCGTTAGCGAACGCAACTCCACGTAAAACGGAACACAAGGGGACACGCAAGACGCAGCACGCTGAATGCGCGGCTGAACGTCGAACGTCGAATGTTGGAGATAGACGGCTACGTGGTCGGAGATCAGCGAATGCCTACGAGAGAGCGGAAGGAACAAAACGAGTGAGAGAAAGCAAACGTCGACGGACGAAGAGGAACGGAAAGGACGAAGAGGGTCGGAAAGGAGAGGAGGAGAGAGGAGAGAGAAGTTACGAAGCGGGCCCTTGGTGAAGACGAAGACCTGGCGGTTCGTCGCAAGCGCGCACGGATGGAAGACGGGGCACGGGCGAGCACGACGTACGAACGACGAATAAAAAGACGGGCGAACGGCGCGTCCAGACGATCCACCCGCGTCCAGCCGTCCGCCCCTTCCTACTCGCACGTCCCCCGGGATTCGGTGCTTGATATGCGTCGATCCACGCCCCTCGCGGCTCCCAGTCCCCAGCACCACACGCCTTCGGGACTACGGTACTACGGGAATACGGGTGTGCGCCGAGGACACGAGGACACGGACGCGAGCACGAACACGAACACGAATGCCGGCGTGCGCATGCGGAAATCCAGAGGGAGACGGAAAGGGTGAATAGGAAGGGAACTGGAAACAGAAACGTCGATAGAACCGGTAACGGAAAAGGAAGGGGAAACGCAAACGCAGACGAAACGCAAACGCAAACGGACAACGGAAAAGGAAGGGGAAACGGAGACGGTAACGGACAGGAAGGAGACGCGGAGCTGACAGGGCGTATGAGAACGAAAGAGGGAGCGGGAACACTGGGAGGCGGGGAGGCGGGAGGCGCGCACGCAAGACCGTGCAGCCTGAGACGCAAACGCAGATGCAAACGCAAACGCGGGGGCGCAGACAACGCGACACGACACACAAGAGCACGACACACACGCGGAGACACACACGACACACAGGAGCACGACACGACATACAATACGATGCGATACACGATGCAACGCGCGGAGACACGAAGAAAGACAGAAACGGAGAGATGGAGATGGATGATGAGAGGCGAGAGTCTGAGGAGCAGACGGGCGATGGGGCGGTGGGGTGATGGGGTGATGGGAGCGGGGTGGACGTTGCTGTGGGAGCGGTCAGCGGTCAGCGATGCGCACACGGGGAGGAGGGGGAGAAACGAATGGATGAGAAGGGACGGGATGAGAAGAGGGAAGGAAGGGAAGGAAGGAAGGGAAGGAAAGGAAGGGAGCACGCAAGACGAACGGAGCAGGTTAGAGTTAGAGGTGCGCGCAGGAAGCGACTCGAGCGAAGAGGCGCGATGGGAATGGAATGGAATGAGACGAACGAACGAAGAGACGAAGAGAGGAGAACGAAAAGGAGAGGAGAACGGAAAGGAGAGGAGAACGGAAAAGAAAAGAAAAACGAAGACGAAGATGAAGACGAAGGGAAGGGAAGGGAAGGGACGGGACGCACCGCGTTGGCGTATCGTAGCGTAGCGCATCGGTATCGCAGCGGGAGACGGCAAACGGGGTACTGCGTGAAGGTGAAGGTAAGTGTGCGTGTGCGTGTGCGGGTCTGCGAACCGAGAGGCTTACCTGCGTTGCAGAGAACCATCGTCATCGCCGTCGACGGTGTCGGGGATGAGGCTAGGGGGTGAATCGGTTAGGATGGGTTAGAACGAAGACGAGGACGAGGAAGAAGAGAGGAAGATGGAGGAGGTGGTGTGGAATGCGCAGGTGGATAGGACGTGACGACGAGGCTGTCCGAGGGAGGAAGACGAGGAAGAGAGGGGGGGAGAGGAAGAATGAGGTGCGCACCGTGTCATCCGTTGGCGGCGTCGAGAGCACTCGCGCGCGCGACTCGTAGCCATCGACGGTAAGATACCCGTTCTAACAACCAAGTGTATCAGTAGATAGGTTGCGAATAAATCGGTTTGCGGGCGACTTACCTGCGCTGCGCTGCCATTGAACGTTGAACGTCGAGGCCTGAGGGGTTCAATGGCGGCACGCAGATCTAGCACGCGATTCATACGGGATGAGGATATTAGCATGGGGTTGGGGGGATACATGGACAAGGTACGCACTCGTTTTGTTGGTGGTTTGTGGTTTGTTCAGCGCGCTCACGCGTTGACCGTCGATTCGTAGTGTCGTAGTGCGCGCGGCCAGTTCCGTGGACGGTCCGCCTGGGCGCTGTTCGTGTCGAGCGGCATGAGTCGCATGCGTGCGTGGTTCGCGGTCACTCACTCACTCACTCACTCGCACTCCGAGCCCTCACACTCACACTCGCATTCGCATTCGCAGGCGAGGCCCGTCTGGTTGGTCCACGGTCAAGCATCGCCGCCCCGGGACTCAGCCGATTCACCCCGTTCGAGTGCATGCGCCGTTCAAAGTCCACCAGCGCACTCGGAGTCCGTGCTGCGAGCTGCCACCTTCGTCAGTCGTCAGGATGGGCATTCGGGAGATGGGAGCACGCGGCTCATGGGGACGACGCTGACACTGCAGACATCCACGGTCCGGGCACTCACCCTAGGCTAGGCTCGCCACTCCTGCCGACTGGTGAGTCTCCCAGGTCTACCTACTCCTGCGCTACGGCTACCGAATATCGAGTGCCGATCCTAACCTCGGTCCTCAAGCTACTCTACTGTATACCCCATCCCTTGAGTCCACGGTCCACGCAGACGAGTTATCGCCATCGCCATCGCCATCGTCGCCGCCGCCGCCGATCCTTCGCCAGCGTGCCCGTCGACTACGTGTGCGTGTGCGTGTGTGCGCTGTCCAGCATCTCCAGCATGGACGTGGCCGACGATCAGCGCGCAGACTCGCCAGAATGGTTCGTCGCCTTGATTCCCGCCGTGAGTGGCGTTCGAGATTGTATGGACGGGGTGGCAGGTCTGTAAAGGCGTTCTGAGTGAGCTTGGCTCGCGTTTCTCGCTGAAAATTGACGGCTTGCCCAAATATAGGTTCCTTGATGAGCACGGCGTCGTCCAAGCGATCTCTACGACGCCGCGATTGGTGAGTATGCTACCGACGATGTAACGAACCGCCCCATTCGACGGCCTGCTCGACCGTTGAGAGCATCCTCGTCGTCGCTCTGCCGTTGTCCTGGATCGCGCAACCACTCGTCTTCGAAGCCATCGCCATCACCCCGCGCGCTCGTCGACTGCGTGTGCGTGTGTCCACTGTCCAACATCTTCAGTATAGACTTCGGCGATGATTGGCGTCTTCGCAACGGTCGGGGGCTGGAGTACGCAACGCGACAATAGGCGAGTCAACCTGGGATCCTAGCGGCGAGCTATGTGGCTTACCAGGTGTGATGCACGGCCGTGGGACGGCGGCGAGGCCCTACAGCTCGGCCCGCTGACTCGTCGTCGTCGTTGTCGTGAGTGGCGTTCCAGTGTGGATCTATGTTTATGCCTACGGTATCGTTCCCAGTGAGTGCCGCTCGTGTTTCCCGATGAAACCAACGGCTTGCCGGCGTCCATCGTCTCCGTCGCAGTTCGGGGTGGCGCATCTACTCGTCTTGGTGCACCCAAGGCCGACGTTGACTCAAAGGGGCTATCAAGAGTGACCGACGCTTCAATGGGATTGGATGAGCGCAGATGCGTTGTCGATATAGCGAGAGGCTTACCTGGCGGGCGTCGACGATGATCATGGCCCCACAGCGCTACCAAAGAATGGGATCGGTGTACGTCAGCACATCGAGCTGAGCCATGCGGGATAGGCTCGCAACACGAGCAAGAAGGTTCAGAATTACGGTAGATAACCTTGAATGATAGGTCAGTGACTGTCAGTTCATTGGAAAACACGGACTGACCTTGGCCGAGAAGCTCATCCGGTGGCAGCTCGTAGAGGCCACGAGCGAGGCGTCCGTGTTAAGTAGCTCGTTTGTCGCGACATCCAGGGCTGAATTCCGCACTGGCCGTGTAATGAGGCCGTGCATCAACGCAGCACCGCACCCTCTCGATCGACTGGGAGAACAAGGGTGGGGCGCGGTAGTCGTCCTCAATTGAGTGCGGCGGCGCTCCTTTTCGGCGGAGGTGATGACACCTTAGTGAGCATGGGAACACGAGGATCAGGTTGTCTTGGGTGCGAGGAGTCAGATCGGGGACTCGGAACGTGGAATCGTGTACTCACATATGTAGCTAGCAACCCGGATGCCGGCTCGTTACCCACTCGACTGGGTTAATGTCGACGGTCAGTTGTGGCGCTTCGTTCTAGGTTCAGTGGCGAGTTCGTTTGTCCAGCTTGCGAGCTAACGGAGTATCAGGTAAGTACACGTTAGCTCGTTGTAGACTGAAAGCTGACCTCTTTGACTGGCAGTTTGTTACGATTTCATCGGCGAGCTGAGATTAATCCTGCGAATAAGACAGAGGCGGCATGTTAATGAAGTCGCGAGAAAGCGTCTGTAAGATGCGGGTGAATAATGCAACTAGTTTATTCTCGAGGTGAACTGACCTTATTCTTCTTGAGGTTGATCTAGGAGTGATTCTATACTATAACGAAAGTCGTTAGTATCGTATACAACGTTAGGACAATAGTGACTTACTTGAATATGCACCGTTCATTGATTCTGTGATGTAGAAGTGTTAGTTTCGCAATTGAAAGAGATAAAGAGCAGCTTACTGTCTAGAATTGAACTGTAGTCACTATAAATAATCGTTAGCATGGCCTAGAGACAGAGACACGGAGAACGAACCATGAATTGAACGGCCAAGTCGAACAGGGGCAGATAGGAGGGTGGTAGAATTCGACGAATTGAGCTCAAATGAGAGGCAGGAGTAGAGAGGAGAGGCTGAGCTGAGAGACCAAGTAGGGAATGGGTACTATCAAGCCAAAACGACCCCCATTATATAGGAAATGGTGCGCTATTGTCGGCGACGGTGTTGTCGAGCTTATCCGGCCTCAAGGCACTTGGGAGCTTCGAGAAAAAAAGAGGAATGCTAAGACTTACGTGGGTACAGTAAGCGAGCCGGTTAAGCGCTTATTACATCACATCAGAAGACGGGGACCTGGCGATTTGCATTGGATGCAGTGAGCGTAGTACGAGCGGGATGAGAGGGTCGGTAATGAGGTTGGAATAATTTCCTGGGAGATCGCCGCTGAGTGATTGGTTGGGGGGTAAATTATGGTATACCCGAGTCAGTATTTGAGTACTGTATATACATTCTGCGTGCTCTAGTCGCTGCTATAGTGGACAAGAACGAACCTTTGGAAATCGGGAGAGGACAGAGATTGCGCGAGTATTGCGGAGATCGGACCCTGATATCTGCGTATCTCCGGTGTAAATTGGCGTGTCGTAACATGCTGCACGAGCCCTTGATGTCTCGCCGTTGCATTCTGGCTGTTCATAGGACCTGGAGACATTGTGCATGCGAGCTTGCTGCTATCTCTTGATTCAGACAGTGAGCTCACTTTGGGCGGATGATATACCTAGATTTGTATTCCCAGGCATTGCTTGTACTGCTACTGACACACAGGACACCCGTCAGCCGCAGCTTTGACACGAAAACGAGCAGAAACGGCGGTCATCGACTACATCCAAATTGGGAAATTCCCCGACTTGCACCAAATTTGGGTCGATCACCGAACTCCGCTCCTTCGCTTCGCACCACCATTCAACCACACGCGCCATGTCGGATCGGCGCCCACTCACGGAATATCGTGAAGGGTCCAATTGCTTCAACTTATCTCGCGTACACTTGCTCACTCATTGGCTACTGATGGGCTCGAGGTACGTCACCCGCAATTTTCTCTCGTTCTTTTCATACCTACTCTCCCGTCTAGAAAGCTCTCAGTTATGCCTCTCGTTTCTACGCGCCCCATTGCTTCCATAGCACACACGACACCTCCGATAACATGAAAACCGAGAGCAGCGAACGTGGATCTCAACTTCGGGCTTGATAAAATGCGAGGTTGGATGTATGAACGTCCCGCGAATGCTGGTACGCATACCTGAATTGGAACAGGGATTGAGCTGACTCCAATCTATCAGATTTCGACGCGGCACTCTTGTAACTCTCCTGTTCTTTCAAGAGCGACCAGCCGCTTGCTCGCTACTCGCTATTACTCCCCAACGCTATTGTTCGGCGCAAAACAATCGAAACTAGTTCTACGAACATCCGCCGATTGGCCCTTTCTGTCGGCTTTGTAGCACGGCGGGGCTACTCCTCAAGCGTTCAATTCGTCGAAGTTGCGCATCTAAATCGTCGAAATTGACATGGCGTACTCGTTGGGTCCGTGTTGTCCCCGTCTGCTCTACGCGCTGTGGATTTCGGTTTGCCAGAGCTAGCAGATGGCCTTGCAGAGGCCATGCTTCTCTGGCTCTTTCCCCATCATCCTCCTGCTCTTCGTCATCACTCTCCCACCGCCGCAACTCCCTGCGGCCCTCGCAAATGGTTGCAATTTTCGGAAATTTGATTTTTGGGCTTCCCGCGATCCACCCTTCCCGCGCATCCTCCTCTCAGTCCTCAGCGTCGCTTTACAATCCTTGCCAGCTGCCTACGTCCCCGCAAACGGCTCTAAATTTTGAAATTTGATTTTTGGGCTCCCTGCGAGCGGCCCATTCTGCCCATTCTTTCTCGTTGCTTGGGTATCCAATCCCGCGACATTCAGTCATTTCGAGCATCAGTTTCTCAAAGTCTTGACCCAGCACCGTCCTCATTTCGTACCCATGCAACCTTCACGCTGCGCACTGTCGCCGGAGCAGCGATGGCCTCGCAAAGACCATGCTGCTCAGGCTCTTTTCTCCTTACCTTTCTGGAGCCGCAAACTACCTGTCGAATTTCGAAAATTCAAATTTAGGCTTCCCGCGATCCCACCTTCCTTCCCGGCGGCCTCCCACCCTTCGCTGTTGCTCCCCAGACGCCGTAGATGACCTCCAGCGCTCGCAAATGGCCCATTTCTCGAAATTTGATTTTTGGGCTCCCTGCGGTCTGCCCAACCCGTCCATTCTTCCTCATTGCATCCCGCGACGCTCAATCGTTTCGAGCATCGATTTGCCGAACTCTTGACCTGGCGCCTCCGCCCCCATCTCTCCTGCACACCTTCGCTGGAGCAGCGATGGCCTCGCAGAGCCGACGCTGCTCGCATTTTGAAAATTGAAATTTAGGCTTCCCGCGATCCCACCGTGCTCCCTCCCACCCTTCGCTGTTGTTCCCCGGACGCCGTAGATCACTTCCAGTGCCGACACATGGCCCAATTTTCAAAATTCGATTTTTGAGCTTCCCGCAACCAGCCCTTTATTGCTTTACCGTGCTCGTTGAACCGTACACACTCGACACTTTGTGCCTGAGCCGCCAGGACGGACTTGGCTGTTTTCGGTCTGTCCGGCTTTCCCGCTGTTAGCCACTACTCTCCGGCTCTCTTCCAATGCTGCAAGTCGCCTTCCATTCGAAAAATTGATATTTCCGCTCCCCGCAACAGGCCCATTCCATACGAGTTGTCCGTCCGCTCTCCGACTTCACGGGACCATTTAATACGGCACCAGCATTTCTCAACCGTCCAATTTCTTTCCCACACCCTTGGTCTCACACTCCCGTGGATTCAGAGTTCTGGTCAAGTCACTCATTAGACGCCAGTTACGTTGGGTAGGTGCCTGCATCGCTACTTTGAGATCTAGACCTCCATTGATAATCACTGGTGTGGTGTAAGTGAGTAGGGCACCCAGAATACGATTAAAATATGAGAGATTTCGCACCTATCGTGCGTGCTTCCGTATCAAGAGATCAAGTAATTCGACCCAGTGGTGGATTATCATGGACGACGGCGTACACGAACGACTTAAAGAGTCGTCGTTGGTATGACACTGCAGCTGTTAAACATTCAACGTTCGAGAGATCGCCGTGGATCTTGGTGTCCATTTCTTTCGTCGTCGTCGTCGTCTGATTCATCTCCCTTCCTTTTCAGATCGCCGTATCCTCGCTTTCCAGGTAAGCCTTATCCTCGCCATTTCAGCTCCCCAATCGCTTCATCTTTGGAAGACTGGATTGCGACCTCTGCTAATCGTTCCGCTCCTTATCATAGCAGACTCGGTACGTGTAATCTTTTCCTTCGGTGCAAGTGATCGTGTCGTGGAAATGGTGCTAATGCTGTTGATTTTAGGGATGGAAATGGAGTTTCTCCAGCGAGAACAGGAGGTTTGCGGCGCCCTGCGTTTCGCAGCCTGTGCGCCTTTGGGGCGATTCGCTTGCAACTACTTACGGGAGTTCTTTACGAGCCCCGTATTGGCGTTCTGTTCATCCCCACCTTACCGTGCCTCTTTCCTTTCGGGGGTTCCTCCATCCGTTCGGTCTAGTCGTGGCCGTGGACTTCATGCGCCATTACAGTATGCGCCAATCCACAGTCGTGCGGGGCGCGCGCTGGCTTGGTTGAACCAGTTGCACGCGTCAGTCACTGCCGACTGGCATTGTCGAACGTCCCGAACACGCGAGAACGCTACACTAGATGACACAGGGGAATTAAGGGTCATGTCAGCTCGAGAACGCGCTTAAAAAATAAGATTTTAGGATGGAATCAGAATAACGGATATCGTACTCAACTTCCTCCTTGATTGTCGTTCTTGGTTCATGCGTTGAGCGGGCAGTCGAGCATGATTGAACGAGGGCTTTTGCATGATCGCCCTTATGGCCCCCTCCGCTACCGTGCAACAAAACGGGTACAGAAGAAGGAAGGAATGAATCGTATGTATTGCTTGCAATGAGGATTGGGTGATTAGATTTGCTGGAGCCTAGTCGAGACGGACAAGTTCGAAATTCATGGCCAGATAGGGGGATTTGATTAGACGCTGGAAGAGGCGCTGGGAGCGCGACGCGTCAGTGCGAACATTACGATCCCTCTAACGCTCACTCCTCATCCTGAAGCCATGCCCGTCCCTACGAGAACGACAGTGCCTCCTGGCGGCGTCAAGTCTTACTATCAGGCCAAGATTGAGGTCGCTGAGCTCACCATCAATCAAAAAACCCAGAACCTGCGGCGGTTAGAGGCGCAACGGAATGCCCTAAATGCACGAGGTGAGCGGGCTGGAATACGGTGATTACCCTTGCTCATGAGCTCAATAGTTAGGCTACTTCGAGAGGAGCTGCAACTATTGCATGAGCCGGGGAGCTATGTTGGCGAAGTGGTAAAGGTCATGGGCAAGAACAAAGTCTTGGTCAAGGTGCAGCCCGAGGGCAAGTACAGTACGTTGCCCTCTGTTTTGAATTTGACGATGCTCTGATGTGAAATTGCGAACGTAGTCGTTGACATTGACGCGGACATTGATATCTCTACCCTCTCACCAACGCTTCGAGTTGCCCTGCGGTCAGACTCGTACACGCTTCACAAAATCCTTCCGAACAAAGTCGACCCGCTTGTATCGCTTATGATGGTCGAAAAGGTGCCCGACAGCACGTATGAGATGGTCGGTGGCCTGGACAAGCAAATCAAAGAGATCAAGGAGGTCATCGAGCTGCCCGTGAAACACCCCGAGCTCTTCGAGGCCCTCGGCATCGCGCAGCCGAAGGGCGTGCTGCTCTACGGCCCGCCCGGCACAGGCAAGACGCTGCTCGCGCGCGCAGTCGCGCACCACACCGACTGCAAGTTCATCCGCGTCAGCGGGAGCGAGCTGGTGCAGAAGTACATCGGCGAGGGCAGCCGCATGGTCCGCGAGCTGTTCGTGATGGCGCGGGAGCATGCGCCGAGCATAATCTTCATGGACGAGATCGACTCGATCGGCAGCTCGCGGGGTGAAAGCGGGAGCGGGGGCGGGGACTCGGAGGTGCAGCGCACGATGCTGGAGCTGCTGAACCAGCTGGACGGGTTCGAGCCGACGAAGAATATCAAGGTGATCATGGCGACGAACCGCATCGATATCCTGGACTCTGCGCTCCTGCGCCCGGGGCGGATAGATCGCAAGATCGAGTTCCCGCCTCCTGGTCCCGAAGCCCGCGTGTCCATTCTGCGGATCCACTCTCGAAAGGTAAGCACGTCACGCTCGTGCATCACCACATTCGCTGACGTCCCCGCCAGATGTCCCTGCAGCGCGGCATAAACCTGCGCGCGCTGGCGGAGAAGATGGGGCAGTGCTCTGGTGCTGAAGTGCGAGGGATATGTACGGAAGCGGGCATGTACGCGCTGCGCGAGCGACGACAGCACGTAACGCAAGAAGATTTTGAGTTCGCGGTTGCGAAGGTAAGCACTGTCGTTTTGACCACGCTTTGCGGGCTACTGACGGGGCTTTCTCAGGTACTGAAGAAGAATCAAGAGGGCAACACGTCCGTCAACAAACTTTTCTCGTAGTCCTGTACTTTCAATATTATCTTTTTAATACTCTTTCCGTCAGCTACACAGGGAATAATTGCAGCGTCGTCATCATTGGCCCTCGAGCCCGGCACGTCTCGTACCTGTTCTTTTACTGACTCAGCGCTAACCCAAGGCCCCATTGGTCCAAGTTAACCATTGCCGGGATCTCGAGGGTGAGTCTCCTCGCTTCCACGCCTCTATCGCAGATCACTGATGCCTTGATGCACTATGCAGTATCCGTCTACGCAGCGAAAGAAGGTTCAGACTAAGAGTTTCCCATCGTGGACTTCTGTGCGCAGCACTGCCGTACACACAAAGCTTAATCTGTGAACTTTGTGGGTCCATCGACACGAGGCGAGTGCCACCGCTTATAAACGCGGGAGGGGACCGGCGAGCGAAACTTTTCCCTTTTCAATGTCCACACAGATTAGAGCCTGTCCGCAGCTTATCGCGAATGGCTCGTGCCCCGACCCCGATTGCAAGCTCAGTCATTCTGCGTTTGCATGCGAGACATGCCGTCTCGTATTCGTCAACGAACGCGCATATACGGGTCATTGTTCGGGGAAGAAGCACCGCAGAGCCCTTCAAGGCGGCAGCGCGGCCTACTATTGCTCCATCTGCGACCTCAACATAGACGGGAGCAATTGGCAATCTCACATAGGCGGCCGATCCCATCGCAACAAGGCAAAGCAACGAAGTGTGGCGTCCGACGTGCCCAAGGAGGCCCCCCTGACGGACAAATTCCCCGGACGCACCTTTTGCACGGTCTGCAATGTTGTGGTGCAGGACCGCCAGTGGACCCGGCATCTCTCTACCGCAAGTCACCTACGGAAAACGAAATTCGTCGCATACCACTCAGCTTTGGCCGAATCGGAGAAAGATAAGCATGGGATCGAAGTGGCTGGGCAGTTCGATTTCGACATTGTCGACGCAGCCGCCGCTTTCTCAGGTGTTTCAATGTCAGTTACGGTACGCAACACTGTCCCCCTCTCACAGATCGTCCTCGTCGGGAGTACGTTGCTCTCTCAGAAAGGAAGGACACGCCATTCACCGTACGCCCGAAGCTTTCCCTCCGTTCTCATTCTGTGGTGTTGACCCTAAAGCAATGCAGATTCGCCACGGGCACACATGCTCGAGTTACCATCAAATACGGAAGTCCAGTTGCAATCAGCGTGACGCTACGCCAGGCGTACGACGGTACTTGTGAAGATCGTCTCGAAATGCGGTTCAAGGATGAGAAGCTGGGCAAGGAGTTTGCTGTATCTAGACGGCTGCGTGCCATCATCGGAAACAGAGAAGCTCTTGAACTACTACGACCCGTGGCCCCGTATGTCCCCCGCCAACGCACCACCCGGCTGGCCGAGAAAGAGGTTGTCGAAGGAGTCTTTCCCCCTGCGCTGAAGGCGATTCCGTATATCGGGAGGCTGCCTCACGCACATATTCCGACGCCTCTCGCGACGACCTTGTCGTCAGGATCGAGGAAAGAGATCATCGACCGGGTGCGGAAAGCCTTCCTTCCGAGGAGCGTCGACAGCGAAACATACGGTCGCTTCTTCAAGAATCTGCTCTGGATTGAAGAGCACCGTATGGAGTACGTGCATCGTTCTTGCTGAGCGTGGTGTTGTTGTTGATGCCGAAGTATGGTAGACAGGATCTCGAGATATATGATATCCCGGACGCGACGCTCACCCCGCATCCGCCGTTCTACTAGTAAGTGGTGCTTACGCTCTCCTCTGACCGGATACTGAGCGGTGTCTAGTCTTCGCGTCCCCGGGCTAGCGGAAAAGCGCCCCAGTGTCCTCGTCGGTACGTCCTACTACGCATCCTACCTATCAACCTAACCTGATGAACCGCTGCAAGGCGATCGCATCCTCGTGCAGGAGCAGGGAGCACAGCATGGACGCTGGTTCGAAGGAGGCGTCCACAAGGTCCTGAGGGACGAAGTATCCCTTCGTTTCAACGCATCCTTCAAGCACGCTCCTGGCCAAACATTCCATGTCCACTTCAAGCTGAACAGATTCCCGCTCCGGCGCCAGCATCTTGCGATGGACACCGCGTTCACGTCCGATCGCATCCTATTCCCCGCCCCAGCCCACATACTCCCCCAACTCGCGATCCCATCGTTGAAATTCGTGAATCCGTTGATTGGTAACAACCCGGCACAAAGGCAAGCTGTCACCTCAATCGTCCGTCAGCCGCCAGGATCCCCGCCGTTTGTAGTTTTCGGGCCGTACGTGCTCGCGTTGATTCACTCAACCCCGCGGCTGACCTTCTGTTCTGTTCCAACAGTCCCGGAACCGGCAAAACAGTCACCATCATCGAGGCGATTCGCCAGATCGTAGCCAGAGATCCGAAAGCCCGTATCCTCGCGTGCGCCCCAAGCAACTCTGCAGCAGACCTGATTGCGCTGCGCCTCATAGAGCTCGGGGCTGAAAAAGTCTTCCGCTTCTACGCTCCTTCGAGATTCAAGGGCCAGGTGCCTGATGAGCTTCTCGCATTCACCTACATGCGCGACGATCAGCACTTCTCGGTCCCGCCGATACCCATCCTGAAGAAATTCCGCGTCGTCATCACGACGTGCGTATCGGCGTCGGTCGTCCAGGGAGTGGGCATCCCCCGCGGACACTATAGTCATATCTTCATCGATGAGGCCGGGCAGGCGACGGAGCCTGAGTCGATGATATCCGTCAAAACCATCGCCGATAACGACACGAATATCATACTGTCCGGCGACCCGAAGCAGTTGGGACCCATCATCAGGTCCGGAATCGCCCGAGAGTTCGAGTTGGATACAAGTTACTTGGAGCGGCTGATGGGGGGAGATATTTACCAAGTGCATAAGAACGAGCAGACGTAGGTTTTCGATCCCCGCAGCATTTTTGTTCGAGTCGCTCATGGGGCTTTCAGCGTCGTCAAGTTGACGAAGAACTTCAGGTCCCATAGGGCCATCCTGAAGTTCCCGAACGAGCATTTCTACGGCGGGGAGCTCGAGGCATGCGGTCCCCCGCAGGTCATCAATACGTTCATAAACTCGCCTCTTCTCGCGTCGCCGAACTTCCCGATCATCTTCCATTCCATGTCGGGGAAGGACGATCGCGAGGCGTCCTCGCCGTCCTTCTTCAATATTCATGAAGCCATCCAGGTTCAGGCGTACGTTGAAGCGCTGCGTTCGAACAAGCGCATTCGTATAAGTGAGTCACTACGAGATGTATTTCCACCGCAAATCGAAACTAACCTTGTGCTGTTGTGCAGACGACGACGACATAGGCGTTATTGCCCCCTACCACGCGCAAGTACTTCGAATACGGAGAACATTGAAGGCGAAGGCCGATGGCGTGAAGGTCGGCAGTGTCGAGGAATTCCAGGGGCAGGTGGGTGCTCGCGCTCTCCCAAATTCGCTCTACTAACATTGCACCAACAGGAGCGAAAAATCATCATCATCTCGACGGTGAGAAGCAGCAGGGAGTTCGTCGAGTACGATCTGCGACACACTCTCGGGTTCGTCGCGAACCCGCGCCGTTTCAACGGTGCGTAGCGTAACCAAGCTTGGTGGAAATACGGCACTAGCTGATACATAATTTTTGATCAGTCGCTGTGACACGGGCGAAGGCGCTGCTCGTCGTCGTCGGCGACCCCGAGGTCCTCTCGCTCGATCCGCTATGGCGCGAGTTCCTGAATTACGTGCATACCAATGGCGGGTGGAAGGGCCCCCCGCCGTCATGGGACACCAGCGCCCCCGTTGATGGCGCCGGCGGCTATGACGCGCAGGTCAGAGAGCTCGCTATCGCGGATATGAATGACTTTACGCAAAGGATGGAGGAGCTGACGTTAGCTGGCTCGGCGAATGATGAGAACGCCGAGGCCCTCGACGCGGGGGTGGATCGGCCTTGGCGGGAAATGGAGTAGGAGTTTCGCTCGACGACTCGGCGCCGATGGCAGACTTTCTCGTTGCAGTCAACGTTCTCCGATGTGTCGTTGATATATTGGACATTTATTATTACAAAGAATTCTTGCTTCATTACTGTACCGAGATCGAGTCATCCACTGTATTAGCGAAGCTTGAGGCGGTGTCAGGGCCCCGAATTCAGGATGTGGCGACCCTGAGCCCTCCGGCTGTGTGCAGTGTCATGCCAACGATGACTCTTTGAGTGGTTCGTGTACGCCATCGTCCATGATAATTAAACGATCTCCCACCTTGCGTGCGTGCTTCCGTATCACGAGATCAAGTAATTTCACGAAGTGGTAGATTATCCCACACCGGAGATTACCAGCGATGCAGGCGCCTACCCAACATAACCATGTTGGATAATTTTCACTAGCGTCTAATCAGTGACTCGACAAACCAAAGTCGAAACCACAAGTTGCTTCTAACCTCCCGCCTTAGTTTGGTTTCGAACGCAGCGATACTCCAACACGACTCACTATGTATATTCCCGCAGTACACGCCGAGAACAGCCTTCGAGTGCTTCGCCAGCTGATTCGGGACAACCCTCTCGGGCTGTTAATGACTGCCATCCACTCCAAAGAGCATCCTTTCCTCCAGTCGGGTCACATCCCATTTGTTCTCGACGTCGAAGACGAGGAAAGTGACACAGAAATGGGGCGGCTGCGAGGCCACCTCGCCCGCCAGAACTTCCACAGCATATGTGCTTGGAGGGTAAATTCAAGATGAGCCAGGAGATGGGGAAGGGTGATTGCGAGGGCATTATTAATGGATTCTACAGTCTACAAAATGATATCGGGAAGCAGATTGGGGACATTGTGAAGCAGCGTAGCTATCAGAACAAGGTGTAGAACTGCTTGCGAACTGTAGGTAATGATCTACTCTATAGAGACAATGGGACTCCCTTGCGTGTTCGCTTCTGGGTTTGCTGGCGATGTTAATCAGTGCATCTTGTAAGTCTGTGTTACGAGCTCACCCTGTTGGAATTTGAGTCTTGCCTTCAATTAGAATAATATGTACAAATACTCGAAGTTACCGCGCCACCTGTAGCTTGATAATATCATCTGTTGTTCTCACTGTACCACCACTTTTAACAGGTTATGGGCCTCTGTGTTTGAACCTTTGCAAATCAAGTTCACATTCAAGTTATATTGTGTTGCCGCTGCGATCTTAGTGCCCGCAATTGTCCCCATTATTCTCTGTGTAGCTGCTGCGAATATTGTGCCCACGTATCTCCTCCCCAACCCTGCATTGACCCTTTTCTTCACCCACCTTTTCCCAAAATGTCACTCTCGCTTCTTGCAACCATTCCCAAACTAAATGGAACCAACTACACGAGCTGGAAGGAGCACGTTACCGCATTCTTATACACCCAGGATCTTGGCTCTATTCTCGAACCTGCACCTGCTGTTGCCAATGCTGCTCAAGCCTCCAATGTGGATAAGGGTCCTAACCCTGCCGAGTCGCTCTTCTCAGGGCTATCAAAGACTGCCCAGGTGCAAAGTGGCACAAAGGCCTATGGATTCATCTTCTTTCTTGTCGACGACACTTGCCGAGGACCCTTGAATGCCCTGGCGATAAAATCGGGACGACAAGCTTGGGAAGTCCTTCGAAAGGAGTACAAGAAGGATTCACCATCTATGTGTATGTCCCTTCACCAGAAATTCTATTCTATCTCGCACAACTCTTCCACACCTGTCAACACTTTCATCAAGGCTGTGCTTTCTATCACCTGCCAGCTACGTGCCATCAATCACGCTCCCTCGGATGAAGAGATTATGGACAAGATTCTTGTTAGTCTGGACCCAACTTTTGCGAGCATACGAGCTGTTCTCTGCCTTCGAACACCTGCACCATCACTTATTGAGGTCCAAAATGCCCTTGTCGAGTTTGAGACCCAACTGGGGTCTGCTGCCGCTGCGAAAGCGGGGGGGTACGAGGTTCTATATGCTGGCCGTTCAACATCTGCAAATGATAAAGGCAATTTTGACTGGACAAACACACAGCGTAAAGATAGTGTTTGCTGGCGATGCAGACGAGCCAAGCACACTGCTCAGTACTGCGTTGCGGACATGCCTGAAGATGTTAAACGTAAGGTGCTTTCACGCTCTCGTGACACCCAACATGCCAATATTGCTGCACCACTCCCACCTGTCCATGATCCCATCACCAATAATCCATCGGCTCTTTTCACGCTAGGATGGTAAGGGATGCACAGGAATGCATGGGAGTATGGGATCACTTGAGAGGAAAAGTACAGAAAGCCAATCAATTCCTGTAGCTCTGTGGGTGTGCAAGATTTCTTGCCGTGCCAGGTGGTGAGCAAGTTCCTAAGGTAGGCAAGCTTGTTGACGGGTATTGTAAGGGGACACTCCTATTTTCTCCTATTCCCCCTGTCCCTCTCCCTTCCTCCTCGTTCCTTTCTCTTTCCCTTCATCCCACGGACTCTCACATACTTCCCTTTCATCCCCTTTCGCTCCCTTTCCTTTCCACTTCCCTTCCGCCCACTCCCTTCACATCCGAGCCATGTCCGGCGACTCCGGAGTCTTCCCGCACTTCGGACTCGCTCGGACTCGTCTATATACCTCAGGGCTTGTCCGGGCTACCACTACCTCTCTCCCCCACTTCGTTACTCTTCGCCTCTCCTTCCCCAGGTCGCTGGCACGACTCTGGTACATTCCCCTTCCACTTCATTATCACATGCCTCCTTGTACCTTGTGATATTCGTTCGGACTTGTGGCTGGTGTACTGTACAGTTATCCCTTCATTCCTCCCACGCTACTACAGTATATACTTCGCTTCCTAGCATGGAGAATCCTTATCCTGTTCTCTTTGGATTCTCCCTCTGCTAGGTGAGCAGCTTCCTCATGTATTGTAGTTAGTCTTATTCATATCTTTGGATTCTCCCTCTGCTAGGCTTGCGCTGTCGGCCATCTTGAGGTTGCCCTTACAGGTATGTGGTCAGCTTTTTGTTCAGGAAGATAGGCCTACAATCCTGAGGGTTGATTTTCCATCACCATAATGTCCTACATCAAATAACAATAAACACTGATACTACATACAAGAGACTAATTCATCATAATGAAACAGTCAACAAACCATTTTTCAAATGCATGTGCTTCCAGGTTCTCATTCACTCTCACCCTGCTCCATGTCAGACTGAGGTGCTCTGATACCATTCCCAAACAAGCAGCTCCAGACTTGATGAAAAAATGCAAGGCAGTGCTGTCGTAGGCTACCAAAAGGATCTCTGCCTGGCAGCTCCAAGGTGGTTGTCATAGACTGAATTTGCTAATAAGAAAGTCAGTCACATTGTGTAGATGAAGAGGTAAGAACAAGGACCTGGTGGGTTGCAAGGCAGTCTTCAACAAGCTTGAAGACATATTGAATATCATCATGCACAATTTCTGGAGCAATTGGTAACTTGGCATCAACATATCTGTGCAAATACTTTGTGCACTCTGCCCATGAGGAATGTTGAGGATCTAGGCTGATGAGATTCTGAACTTCACCTGGTATATATACCCAATTGTTATAAGACCTGGCTGCATAGCACATGCCTAGACAGGCAGTGAACAAGTGTTTTGGCTGGAAAAGATATTCATGGCATTCATCATGGCATGACAAAGAAGGGCCAGAGATGCCTTTAACAAAGGCAGGAAGGACAATCTGGAATGTGTAGTATTTGTGGTCATCCAGATAAGGTAGATTTGATAATATATCCAGCTCAATGAAGCACTTGTATGCTGGTTCCCTATGCTCCTGTAAAACAAAGCTCCAAAGGTCGGAGACTTCCCGTGACAAGTTCTCAAAGTCTTGAAAGAGCTCCTGATAAGCCAGAGACTCAAACTCGCCATTGAGTTTCCCAATAGCTTTGAGGAAATTTTTCCTGTCTGCTATTTCATCAAATCCTGGTGATGAAAGGATTGAAACAACATCCTGTAATAGTAATTTTGACAGATTGGATGAGATGCTTATCATTCCATTAATGCTGCCACACCTTGAGACAGTCAAGTCCCATGCCTTGATCCTGCAGGCTAGAGACTCTTTGGAAGGGAGACCAAATGTCTGAAAACCATTGCTGATGAATAAGAGGGCCTTCATGTTTGCCTCAATGGAATATTCTCTAAAAAAATCCTTTTCATGAAATCTGAATAGAGCAAAAGAATAAGATTTGAGAGAAATGAAGACAGATTCATAAGATACTTGCCTATATGCAAAATCCATCGCAAGTTTGTGCATAAAATCATGAGAAGCTGATGTGCGTTCAACTTGAAAGTTACCACAGACTTTTTTGGATAGTGCAAATGCATGGCGATAAAGTTTTACAAGTATCTCAGAAGTATCTTCTGAGATATTTGAAAATTCTGAGGGTGTGATATGCTGTAGGGCATTCCATAAATACTGTGGTAAGCAAAGGGTACCAGGTTGTGAATTGATAATCGCCAAGAAGATGGCCTCTTTCAGCAGGGAGTGCAAACTCAAATCCATGTAGGCATAAGGGTTGGCAAGCAAAGCAACCTTCACATTGAGAGAGACATCAGACAAAAGTACATTCTCTGGCCAAGACATAACATTGCTCGATGAAGACAAGGTCTTAGAATGATTGTATCTGGAGTGAAGTGGATACATGGAGGCAAATGCCCGTGAAAGTCGTTCTAGGCAATGACACTTGGATGAGGTCTCCTGACAAGGGTCTGATTGTAAAATCTGTGAAATGGCTGCATCAAGGGCTTTTGGGATTTTGAGAGGGACCATCAGAACTCGAAGGGAGTTGATCATTTCTGGTGAGGATCCTGCCAAAGACTGCAGCACAATGCTGGTTGTTGGCGGATTAGATGTTGATGTGAGAAGCCACACAATTGCACTAGCACCAACATTGTTTGTGTTTGCTGTCTGCCACTCAATATCTTTCAGTGACTGCAACAATTTCAATGGTGGTCGAGATGAGTGTAGCCACTTTGGTTGATTAGAAAAGTGAGATGCAAATGTGGATATGCAGCTTGAAGTTGCCAGGAAGATATGATTTAGAAGGGAGGGTATGAGGCGGCGTGAAATCACATGAAGGATGTCTGAGAATGGCGTTCGGTAAGGACACTGTGGATCCATGAGGGGAAGAATGTTGGAGATCATGTAAATGATGAATACTAGAAAGGTGGTGCCAGCAACAGCCCATCCAATCGCAGGATTGAGGGGCACAAGGAAAACAATGAGGCCCACAAGGAATAGACCTAAAGCAATGTGGAGAAGGACAGGAAGGACACCAATGAGGACAAGCACACGCCACTTCATTAATCCATCAAAGCGGTATTGTCGGATGAGAGACCGGTCCCGAGATGTTCCGGAGGTAATTGCAGTATACTGGTGAAGCCATTGTCTGGCCAGCACAGCAAACAATGCAGTGCTCAAGCTGAGTGTCAGGCTGATGAACCACAGCCCGTTGACCCAAATGTCACCTTGAGATGGGCCTGAGGTGGTCTCGGCAGGGGGAATGCTTTCAATCGATGTGCCATTCACCATTGCACGTTGGATCATGACAAGTTCAGATAGAAGAGATACAGATACTGCAGCATCATCGTTGGAGAGTGACTGGGATGTCTGAACCACGAATGTCGTCAGCACAGCAGAGAAAAGACCAGCCTAAGTGTTTGTATGTCCTCAACTGAGCAAAACAATGAGAGATATCAAACATACAAAAACAAGGAGAAGATCAAGCCCATCTGATGCTTTATTGACCATATCTGCATCAAATTCAGTAGCTTCATTCAAGTAGACCCGCCAGACACGTGCGTTTTCAGACTGTTCCTCATATATGGGATCCTCAGGGTATTTCTTCTCATAATCATCTGAACATAGTCAGAGTCAGTTGTACCTTTTAACACAGCACGTTGATTCAAACGACGTACAGGGATCGATGTATCCAGCTTTCTCGCCAATAACAGTCCATTAGATTCTAGTCAATTCAATATACAAATAGGGCAGCTCACATTGGGGTGGAGCTTGCGGCTTTGGGTGTGAATACTTAGGATTCAAACCAAGGACAGAATGCCCGAAGGGATTGGAGTGTGGATTAGCTGCTGCGGTTGGCGCTGGTGGTGCAGCTGGCGCATTGTTTGGATTTTCTTCGTCAGTTACACTGTGACCCTCAGCTGTCGCTGGCACTGCAGGCTGAATTGGAGAGGACCCAGGAGGTTCATGGACCGCGCGGTGTGGTTCATGAGCACCGACACCCGTGGGGTCAAACGACTGGTGTCGGCTTTCTTCCCAGATAGGACCCGGAGCGGAGGGCATGTCGTGCGAGCCACGATCAGCACCGAAGGACGTTTGCGTTGACGACGCCTGAATGACCGAGTGTAAGCTGACGCTCTCAGGGGAGTGGGACGTCATATGTATGCTGCTTTGCTAAGTGTTGCTGAGGATGTTGAGGTTGCAAGATGTTGGAAAAGGCGAGAGGAGAGACGCTGGTGGGTCGACGCAAAAGAGTACCCTCGTGTTTGTCCTCACTTCTCACACGATGCTGTTCATGCCACACAACAGCAAGCACCAGCGTCAACGGAGCAGCCAATTGAGGGCACAGGTATTTTTATCCGTGATTCCTTGAGGCACATTACGGCACGAGAAGACGGGCTAGGTGACAGGTATTCCAAGTAGATAACAATGACTGAATGGAAGCAGCTGAGTATGGGGGTGACTTGGGCAAAGCGCGGTCGTGTGCGTCGCCGACAATCCAGAATGCGGCGGAGACATCCGTGATCCCGTACACGTCCGATTTTACTATCAACTCAGCCCTCCCAGCGTTCACAAGCAGTGGGGACCCGTCTCATATCGGAGCCCAAAGTTCATAGCTATACAGGCAGAGTATGCTTTGTGGGTACTGCAGTGCTGCGCAAGCACCAAGAAGTCCGCGATGGAGAACTATTGTTCGATTCTTTTCTAGATGAATAATACAGCAAGTCATCAGTGATCTGCGATAAAGCGAGACACTGAGGCGTGGAAGCGCGGCGACTCACCTTGTACCAATGGGGCCTTGGGTTAGAACTGGAACCAGCGAAGGGACAGATGTGATTGGGAGGTGGAATTAAGACCAGGCTATAAAAAAGGCGGGGGTAGATGATGAAAGCGTGGTGAACATCCCATGTTTAGCAGAAGGAAGGGGAGTATTAAAACAAATATATTGAAGGTACAGGAGACACTATGAGAAAAGCCTGCTGACGGTCGCCCTCCTGGTTCCTCCTCAGCACCTAAGAAAGCCTCATCAGCAGCCCGGAAAGGCGTGATCAGACGGACGAACCTTGTAGTCTTCTTGCGTTACGTGCTGTCGTCGCTCCCGCAGAGCGTACGTGCATATACCACGGACTTGAGCGCCTCAGCACTGGAGAATTTTCCTATCTTCTCTCTCTGCCAGCGCGCGCAGATTGGGGCCACGCTGCAAGGACATCTTGTGGGGATGCCGGCGAAGGTGGCAAGGTTCGAGCATGGCGTGCTTAGCTTTCGGAAGTGGATGCAGAGAATAGAGACGCAAACTTCGGGGGCAGGAAGCGGGGACTCGATCTTGCGATCTATCCTCCCTGGGCGCAGTAGTGCAGAGTCGAGGTTGTCGATGCGGTTTGTGGCCGTATGACCTTGATATCCCTTGTCGGCTCGAACCCATCCGACAGATTCAGGAACTCCAGTATCGTGCACTGCACCTCCAAGACGCCGCCACCACCGCTCTCGCTTCTGCCGCGCGAGCTGACAGTGGAGTCGATGTCGTCCATGAAGATGATACGGCGCGTATTCTCTCGCCGTCACGAAAAGCTCTCGAACCACGCGACCATGCGACTACCTTCTCCGTTGTGCTTCTGCACGAGGTCGCTCTTGTTGACATGGACAAACTTGGAGTCGGTGTGGTGAGCGACTACACGCGTGAGCAGCGTCTTCCGTGTACCAGGGAGGCCGTGGAGCAGCACGCCTTTCGGTTGCGCGATACCGAGGGCTGCGAAGAACTCGGGAATGGACAAGCAAATTATGGAAATCAAAGAGCTCATCAAGCTACCCGTGGAACACCTCCAATCATCTCATAGATGCTGTCGTGCACCTCGTCGACCATCATAAGCGATACCAGCGGGTCAATATTGTTCGGGAGGATTATGTGAGGTGTGTAGAAACCCGACCGCGGGATAACTCGAAGCGTCGGTGAAAGGGTAGATATATCGATATCCGCGTAAACGTTAACGGCTACGTTCGCACTTCAAGTTCAAGTTAGATGTCGCTAAAATTCAAAACAGAGGTAAACGTACTGTACTTGGCCGCCCTCGGGCGGCAATTTGACCAAGACCCTGTTCCCCCCATGACCTTTACCACTTCACCAATAGTTTCAGCTCCTCTCTGAGTCGCCGAACTGTTCAGCCCGTGAGCAGGGGTAGTCACCGTATTCTAACCTGCTCACCTCGTGCTTGTAGGCAAGTCTGTCGCGCCTCTAACAGCCGCAGCTCCTGAGTTTTCTGAATGGCAGTGAGCTCAGCGACCGCAACACTGCTTGAGCTGCGCCTCGCCGTCGCTTTGGCGCCGTTGTGATTCACGGAAGCTAGCACGCGAAGAAGACAAGGACAGCGCCAGCCGAAAGCGCGTTGTTATCGTGCGGTTTCCGAGCGGCGAGGTCACGATGGTAGGAGCCGCCAGTCCCCGCTTTCGTGTCCGTGCCAATTCTGTAGCTCTCGCCGTGTTGTGGAGTGATTTGCCTCTTCCCAGTGCAATCTAGCATCTCGCCAAATTGTCGAATCGCTGGGAGGCAGACCTATGAGACACGACAGTAGGTAAGTAAAATACATCCCTAAGTATGCGAGCCTTACTCGCGTCGTCTTCGTCTGACTGTCGTAAGATCCAGATGGCATCGCGGGAGTACGACATCCTTCCTCACGCGCGCGTAGACTTGACTACACACCACTCTATGCACGTAGTCTGGATGAGAGGAAGCGTATGCTCTCCACAGCGTGTAAGTGAGTACACTAGTTGGCTTGGATGAACGAACACTTACGAAGTGTTCTACTTGGCATCCTGTTCGCACCGTCCTCATCGTGCCGCTAATTTTCCCGATCTACCCTCCCCATCTCCGCCGTACTCCTGCCACTTCTTCCATCCAGCTGCCTTTACATCCGTTGTCGGTGTTGCTATAACCGGACGCACTGTCCCAGGCTTGTTACCACGGCGAAAAAGAAAACTAGGGCTTCAAGTAAGCGAGCCCGTCGACGACGGAAGTGACAGACTTACGATACGCAGGGGCCCACGAACGGTGTCTTCCTGTCTTCCTCGCCCATGGCTGTCGCTGCCGTGTTGCTTACTTCCACTACCACGCCTGCTACGACCTCAACTAGCGGACCGTAGCTGTATGTATCGTAACATGTAGTCCGCCCCTTGTCGTCCCATGTCCATGATAATGATGATTCCCGATCGCGGTTCAGAGGATCGTGCGCGTGCTTCGCCGCCGTTCGTCTTCGGGACAGTCGTACGCACGTGGGGGGGTGAGCGGTCGAGATGCGCGACGAGCAGGGGTAATTCCTCGCCGTCACACGTTGTTTTGGGTCCTTTCGTCCTCGCTCCTCTCTTCTTCGAGCCACATCGTGTTTGTATCGCACTCGTGCATGGGTTCGTGGGGTCGTTAGGATACAGAGGAAGCGCGTTGTTGTTCGCATATTCCATCAGGTTTGTTACGTTTCCAAATTTCTGAGGACTTGTCCAGGTAATTTCTGCGCCGCGTGAGAAGAGATGTGAGGGATTGGGATTGGGCCAATGTTTCATCACATGCTTGATTCGTTCCCCTCTTGCCTCCTCAATGCATACATTCCCGTGTCTTCGTCTAAGCTCTGCTCCTGATGCCATCATCCTCCAGTCCCCTCCTGGAATCTGTGTTCGTCTGTCAACATATACGGCTCTCGCGCAAATGCAGTTATTGTGACGCACTATGACAGTCTCTTCGAATAGAACGTGTCCGGGCGTTTGTTTTACGCTCCTGGCTTCCTTTCTTCACGAACACAGATCCAGATATTCAGTAAAAATGTCAGGGTGGATTTGGCGTCGTGAAGTGAAGGAATAGATATGTCAGTCGCTACCTCTCTCACGGTAACGACGATAATCGATAATCCCACAGTCACAAGCAGGGATCGCGCCAGAAGTTAAACTTGAACCAATCTGCCCTCTCATGCCACCAATGACGATTCTCGATATTTGCATGTTATCCTGATGTGAGCGCTGCGATGAATAATTTCTCATTAGTGAGGATGCAACGTGCAACGTTTGCAGGCACACCTCGTCACTACTATTCCGCACAATGTACGGCGATGGGATCGAGGCGTTGGCGATTTACAGTGGTTTGTGGTCGTGTGTCGAGATTCAGCCCGTTCGGGTGCCCGCGCCATTCAGAGTCCACCAGCGTGCTTGGAGTTGTCCTTGTTGCTGCAGCGCCTGGATCGCCTCAACCTCGTTCTCAACCTCGTTCTCAAAGCGAGGGACAGATCTCGTTGGTAAATGGGAAGTGGATGCAACGGCGCAACCACGGGCCGTCCGTAACACATCCCGGATGAAGGGGGGATGTCATATCACTTCAGGTATAGAGGGGGAGGCGAGCCTGGTCTGTTTCGAGCGGTTTTCCGTCGGCTGTATGTAAATTGAAGGGGGGTACGGCTTCAATTTGCTCGCTCCTTTCGTAATTACCTTCAGTTTCAAGTGTAGAACTGAACACCATATACAAAGGCACACGAAGGGTGCAATCATTTGAACTTGCACCCGGAGTGCGTGTTGCTCGGCGCTGTGGTTGTTCAGCAGGAGTTCCGACCCGCTAGCTATCAAAGCCAGTACGGCGGCCAGGTGAGAGCGTCGTCGTCTTCGTAGCGATGTCTCTTACTGACAAGCAAACCACTCTCGCCAATAAGCTTCAAACCGACGGTTCCGAGAAGGTCAAAGCCCATCTCCAAGTCTTTGGAGTGGTCTTCCACCTCCTCGACACGTTGGGCGGAACCATTCAACCAGGAAACGTGGAAGCCATGTCAGACAAGATTTTCCAGCGGCCTACATACCGTCCTCAAGCTCAAGTCTCATAGGGCAGGTCATCAAGATCGATGCCAGGGAAAATTTCGGGAAGCCACTTCAAGATGAGCTTTCCTCCACTCGATGTCGCTCTGGCGCTGTGTGGAAGTTTCTTGATTGTTGACGGTTGTCTGTGAATCTCTCCCCGTGCCTTCTTTTCCGTGTCGAACTCATCAAGCTGCCCGAATATTGGCTTACGCAGGACTCGATACTTCTGCAATCTGCTCATTCAAAGACTCAGTACTCAGCACTCAGCTTCTGTGAGATAATTACTGACTTACCACCAGAATGCTATTGATATCAATGAGGTGTTCATGATATTTATCTGATGCTACGATGATATTCAATTTATTATCCTCTAAGACCATACAGATGCTTCCTCAGTCGATCCCCAGTTCGTTGGTATACTGGAAAGCGGACACCTGCCAGCGTAGGCTCTGCAAATTCGCGTCTATTTTGCAGCCATGTTCCGACCTCTGTTTTCCTATGTGCAACTTTGCGCTGCAAATCCTCATTTCCAGAGTTCGGCTGACAATTTTCCGCAACCGCTCTTCCGGCGCTTAGAATGCCCCTATCTAGTCGTACTCGAACTTGTCGGTCACCTCTCTCTCTCAACCTCTCAACCATCCACAATGTCGGCGACCATGAATGGCACAAAGGAATCAATCTACAGATCGATTTTCGTAAAGTATGCTATCAGCCAGCCCTGATAAGGAACTGGCTGTTGACACTGAGCAGATATGGCATCGCCCCCGACTTTTACTCGTCAGCTTTCAGTCCTCATTTTGTGGCAACCTGGGTCTGATCTCTGTGGTAGCGAGCTGATGAAGGATATCGAGGACAAGTACATTTTCTGTGATTCGTCGCTTGCCAATCCTAATATCCAAATTAGCTTGTATGACCTTGTTGCTGCAACCACATACGACGCCGCTTCCGAGTTCGTATCGTCCTTTGCTCATGGTAGATATACTGATTTCTACCCCAGAATTGCGCGAAATGACAACAAATGGGACACTTGGTGCGAATCCATGCACGCTACGACGAACCAAGTAGAGTCCTTCGTCAGTCCTTCCGTGATGGCCGAGCTAGAAGCGGTGGCAGCCACTGTGCGATATCCTTCCAAGCTTCGCAATCTCTCCGAGTTTCGACAGGAGGTCTCGTCCCTTGGAAAGCACAACAAGTTCCTGGACGGCATTGCTGAATGGGCGAAATCCTCGCACAGTTGGGACGACACTCTAAATCCAGACGTTCTCCATCTTTACTCGGCCTGGTGTATAACCTTGGAAGCTCTACAAGCTGGATCATGCGAGCTTGCGGCCTGCACAGCGCCGGAAGCTCTCCTGCATACCATATTTGCTGGAGGGCCCTTAGACGAGTCCCGTCATACAATGTAGTAAGTGTGATTATCCCACCACGTCACGTCTACTTATTCCCTCTGGCAGCACGGAGATCGACGTCCTCCTTCCAGTTATGCTTGATTCTCCATACCCGATCAAGAAGGCGCGGGCGGATACTTGCTTTGGTATGGTCCTACCTAAGGATGTGAAGCACCAGATCGAACTTGCATGTTTCGCCAACGGGTCTATGGCCTATACGCGCAGCTTGAGGTGTATGGACACCCAAGGGCCAGCCATCGTACTTGGAACCTTCTTTGCAGAGTGGAACCGTAACTTGACATCCTCCGATGCCTCCCGTCAAGCTGTATACTACGGTTGTGCAATGCAGGCTCTTCGGCGAATCCTCAAGCTGCCCGTCCGCCCACTATATGGTATGGTGTTCGAGAAGGGTGTCCTTCACCTCGCGGCCATGACGATCGATAGTGCCGATAATTCATACGTTGTCCTTTCCGCTCCTTGCGATGCGTCAGGCTGACCCCCTTTGTTATGCAGCAATTCCAGCAGTCTGATGCCCATTCTTGGGACCTCCGTGAGCCATCGGCCCTCGTCGAATGCTTTTATTTCATCCTCGCCTTGAAGAAGACCGTGGACGCCAACCTGCAGAAAGATGTCGAGGAACTGCGCCAACGCGACGATGCGGCACTGATCGATTGGAATGCATTGCGGAAACGGCAGGAAGACTGGCGGAGATATGACGAAGGAAGGTCCAAGACGGCTAAAATCAAACGCCTCAAGGCCGCCCGCCGCAACAGCCAAGGCGGCAATCGAGACACCAAAGATCCCGCTCACGGCGGCTGTTCTACCGACGGCAAAAATGAATCTACCAATGTCGACCGCAAGTCAGATGACAATGAGATGGATCCTGATGAAAGTAGCAGTGATGTCGCGGCGTCGGACCCCGAAGAACACGATGCGAAGTTCGTGTCCATCCTAAGCTGGCGGCACGGCAAGGAATATCCTGTGAAGGACCGAGATGCATGGTACCGCGACCCCGAGTCACTGAAATTACTTGACGACGTTTAGCTTATTGGTGCAGTAACCCTCGACGACCACTTTCTGTTTCCCTATACATCTTTGATTGGTTTCCTGTAGACTGTGAGCGAAGCTTGAGTAAACGCACATTTATATGGGGACAGTAGAGATATTTATACGTACGGGCTGCTAGATTTGTCGACAAGTACGATCGTGACGTGAGCGGCGGGAACAGGCATAATGGAGAAAAGGCCCTGACGACAAAGATAGTACTCTGATATTCAAGGCTCTAAAATTTGGAAGCAACGGCTCTCTCTATTCCAGGCAACCATTGGGTACCGGAGAGGCAAACCATATTAAATGATGCCAATAATACCTACCGTCGAAGCACAAACGTCGTCCATGGTGGTATAATTATATGAGTACGATAAGACACAAGAAGCCCGCCCCGTAGGCAGAAGGTAGAAGACAGAAGCAAGACCAGAATAACTCTACAACCGCGGGGAGCCCCTCCTGCCGTCGCCCAGCGACAAACTCGGAGAATGGCTATTACTCCGCGATCCGTGTCTACTCAAGTGTCCGTTGCCTATCAGCGGCGAGTCTTTCTTCCGCGACTTGTCCACCGACGCGGAATTAAGATGTGTCCTTTCATCAACGTCGTCGTCATCATCATCATCGTCGTCGTCCGACTCGTCGAGCTCGCGGAGCTCCTGCAGGCCGACGTGCTCGGTGGCCCTCCTATCCCTGTCCTCTTCGTAGGCGTTGAACAGCGTCGTCGCGCCAGACAAGCGGCGCACATGCCCCCGCGGCGCGCTGCCCTCCCCCGCGTGCCACCCGTCGATCGACGCGCGCCCCTGCAGGCTCAGCCGCGGATTCATCAGCCCGCTCTCCAGCGCCGAGTGCGCGTGCCCGTTTGGCTCCTGGCCTGGAGGCGGGTCGGGGTTGCGCGAGAAGTTGAGGAGGTAGACCCCGAGGAACGTGACGATGAAGCCGCAGAGCAGCGAGACGGTGTTCGTGGCATCCGTCGTGTTGAACCCCTGGAACAGGATGAGGGACGCCACGATCGTGGACGTCGAGAAGCCGACGTAATACAGCGGGTTGACACTATCTGTTAGTCAGCAGGATGGAGTAAGAGGGGAGTCGTGTGCACGTACACGTTGGTGGAGAAGGTATCGAGCGCTTTGTTGAAGTAGTTCATTTGTACGAGGATGCAGACGACGACGACGATCCCGAACACGTACGTGCTGGGGTGCGAGAACTGGTTCTTGCCCGCGAAGGTCAGCTTGACGGCGATGCCGAAGCCCTTGATCGCCATCACCGACACGGAGCCGACGAGCGAGCAGATGGAGATGTACACGAGCGGATTCGAGCGGCCGTAGCGCGGTGACACAGCGTAGATCATCACCAACGCGAAGACGAGGACGGTGAAGCAGTACATGAGGAAACCTGGCACATGTCGACGTGTAAGCTAGCCGAGGGGTGTAGGGGCGCGAGTACGTACCTGGCTGGATGGCGTAATGGAGGATTTCATCTACCGTTTCTACAGGCTTGTCCTCCGGAGCGTGTAGCACGATGATCAACGATCCCAGAAGACATAGCGTACACCCGAGTCGCCCCAGATGCCCGAGCTCCTCCTTGAGCAGAAACGACGCCAGTACGGCGCTGCGAGCAACATCAGCACAGCCAGAGATGACAAGGCCATGCAACGCACCCGATGAGAACACTCAGAGCACCGAGCGGCGTGACCAATATTGGAGGTGCGAACGTGTAAGCTGAAAAGTTGGCCACTGGTTTGAAATCCTCGTAAGATCATCGGTGAAGTTGATGGTAATTCATTGGGACGTACGCTCGCCCAGTATCACTACGCAGTTCGTGTGAGGCGACGGACCGAAAAGAAGGCGACTACGCACTCACTTAGAATCATTCCAGCCCACCATGTTGCGTTTCGAAGATAAGAGTGGTCGTCCGACGCCGAGGGGGCACCGTACATTATTGCGCGTTGCCCCGCATCGTTCAACCCCTGCAGAGATGGTCGAAAATGGGATTTGAAGACAAGAGTTTGGATCGGACCTTTTTTGTTATAATGAAGCTGGTTCCGATAGCCAGGGAACTAGAAACAGCAAGAGCCAGGCCAATGTACTTGTCGTCGACCATGGTCACGATATAGTCGACCAGGAAAAAGTGGTGAGGCCAAAGAGCCTACGCCGTCGTCGTCGTCGTCGAGGGCAAGTAGAGAGTTCGTTATTGTGCTTCGCCAAATCAGCAAGCGCCACGTGAATTGAGTAAGCGCTCGTTTGGCGCTGAGAGAATCGATATTCTTGAACTTCAATTCTTACTACATACTCTATACTCTATTCCAATGCATAAAGCTCTCTCATTTCGAGCGTCGAAGACGACCGTAAACTCGGAGAAATATTCCCAACTACGAATCACTCGACCGGGAGAACGCAGCGATGATCCTCTCGCATTCATAGGAGTGGGGGAAAGACTAGCTAGTAGCAGAAGCAACGAAACTTCAGCGCTGCGAGGGGTCGATTCCTCGGGCAAAGACACTGTCATCGGGGTCATCGGGGAGGACTCGCAGCAACGTACGGGTCCACATTTACGATGCCAGTTCCCACAGCTTCCGTTGATGCCATGTGCATCAGAAAACCAGTGAATCTTTGGCGCTGGCCTGCTTGTCTCTGACTTTGGAACGAAGGTGAGCTCATTGTGGAAAATACGACGCTCGGTGTGATTGACTGACTATCGACATACCTTGTTACCTTTCTCCCTACGAAACTAGTGCATTCAACATGGATAGTGCGGATGGGCACCTCGATGGCGCAGGCGATACCCGCTCAGCTCTCGGGATTGCTTGGAGTTGTTTGGCCATCATATTCGCATGCACCTGGACTGCTATTCATCCCAACATCCCATCTGAACACATCCGCCATAGCGAATGGAAATTACGCCGATGGCGTTTAATCCAGGCTATCTGGGCCCTTATGGTGCCCGAATTGATGGTAATGTGGGCTGTGCAACAATGGGCTGAGGCGCGACGAGTCTCTGAAGCCTACAATACCGCCAGTGGCATCGGCAAGGGAGGGATGGCGGCGCTGAACGACATTGAAAAGAACGACGGAACAGGTACGTACAGAGTGTCCAATTCAGCATCGCACGCTGATGTCGTTTAGCTCGCACGTGGACAAGCGTCCACTCGTTCTTCCTCGTTATGGGTGGCATCATCAACAGAGGGGAGGACGGGACGAACCAAATCGTCCACTACCGTGATGTCGTCCCCCAGATTCCCCCACAATCTTCTGAGGACAGACAGTCGCTGCCCGCTGACGCAGCGCAACCTCCTCCTTTCGAATGGCCGACGATTGACAAGGAGGAAATCGATGACAAAAGCAAGGGCGATGCTCTCGCTAAAGCGATCGTCGTCATTCAAACCTCCTACTTCCTCATCCAGCTCCTCGCCCGCGTAGCACGCCGCCTCACGATCACGAAATTGGAGATAATGACACTCGCCTATGCGCTCCTCTGCGGCATGCTCTACGCCTTCTGGTGGCACAAGCCCTACAACGTCCAGCGCCCCATTTCCATTCGCATCCAAAACTTCAAACCCCAGCCACCGCCCCAAAAGCCAGCGGGCGGCGGTTACCTTGCGCGAATTATGAACGGAGGCTTTGTTCTGAACCTCCACGGATCCATCGTAGGGGACGGGGAAGGTCTCGAAGTACTCGGGGAGCTGAACGGTGAATTGGAGCTCTCCATGAACGTCAATCTGCACCGCGTCGCCACGATCAGCTCGTTCATGACTGCCACGGCGTTCGGTGGGGTGCACTGCATCGCGTGGAATTTCGAGTTCATCACTCGTCCCGAGCGCCTGATCTGGAACATTTGCTCGGCTCTGGTGACGGCCATCCCCCTCGTCTGGATCGTCATGGTGTTGCTGGGATATTTCGTCGACCAGCTGCGGAATAAATGCGCTAATGCACTGTTCAAACGCTTCATACATGTCGCGTTAGGCATACCGCTCTTCGTCCTCGTTTTCATCCTTGTTTGTGCCTACTTTCTTTGCCGCGTCATACTAGTCGTCGAAGCCTTCGTGCTGTTACGGGATTTGCCCCCATCCGCTGCTGCCTCTGTTGATTGGACGTCGTTTATACCTCACGTATAACTAGTCATTTACTGCGCCGGACCTTCTTCGCTCTCCTGACCTTGGATATTATCGGTTTTTGTTCTACGGTTAGCTGTTTCGAGACAATGTATTACAGTTTATACAGTACAGAAGGAAACAAACAGAAAGAAGGTGCTGATGACTGCCAATAGCTAAAAGCGGGAAACTAGTTTCAGTGACTCGGGGTCGCGATACCATGCCTCTAGATCTTGCACAGGATATTCCTTGCCGCGCCGCCAACTTAGGATGGACACGTACTTGGTATGGCGTTCCTCGGGATCTGACTCCTCATCATCACCGCTACTTTCTTCAGAATCCATTCGATAGTTATCGGACTTGTGGCCGACATTTGTCGATTCGTTGTTGTTTCCGCTCGGACGTTCATCAGCAGGAGAGCTGTCGGGATCTTTGGTGTCTCTATTGTGGCCTTGGT
The DNA here is from genome assembly GCA_012980535.1 of Pleurotus pulmonarius. NCBI lineage: Eukaryota > Fungi > Basidiomycota > Agaricomycetes > Agaricales > Pleurotaceae > Pleurotus > Pleurotus pulmonarius. The sequence continues at coordinate 178,442 of SJKF01000017.1, forward strand.
TTTTGTCATCGTGTGCACCCCCACCCTCCCCGCTATCTCCATCCCTGCGTCCTGCCTTGCCTCCATCGTCACCACGCGCTAGGCCTGGGCGAGCGCCCTTGAGGCGTTTGATTTTAGCCGTCTTGGACCTTCCTGCGTCATATTTCCGCCAGTCGTCTGCCCGTTTCCGCAATGCATCCCAATCGATCAGTGCCGCATCGTCGCGTTGGCGCAGTTCCTCGAAATCTTTCTGCAGGCTGGCGTCCACGGTCTTCTTCAAGGCGAGGATGAAATAAAAGCATTCGACGAGGGCCGACGGATGACGGAGGTCCCAAGAATGGGCAATAGACATAGACTGCTGGAATTGCTGGATAAAAAGGAGGTCAGCCCGACGCGTCGCTCACGGAGAGAAAGGGCAACATAGGAATTATCGGTGCTATCGATCGTCATGGCTGCGAGGTGAAGGACACCCTTCTCGAACACCATACCATATAGTGGGCGGACGGGCAGCTTGAGGATTCGCCGAAGAGCCTGCATTGCACAACCGTAGTATACAGCTTGACGCGAGGCGTCTGAGGGTGTCGAGTTACGCTGCCATGCTGCAAAGAAGGTGCCAAAGATTAGGTCCTCCCGTTGGATGTCCATACACCTCAAGCTGCTCGTATATAGCGCAGCATGCATCGTGAAAGATGCAGCGTCAATCTTTTCCAATAGATCCTTTGGAGCGACCATGCCAAAGCAAGTATCCGCCCGCGCTGTCTTGAGAGGGTGTGGAGAGTCGAGCATAACTGGAAGGAGGACGTCGACCTCTGTGCTGCAAGAAGAAATAAGTGGACGTGACATGGTGGGGTGTTTACACTTACTACATTGTATGACGGGACTCGTCTAAGGGCCCTCCAGAAAATATAGTATGCAGGAGAGCTTCTGGCGCAGTGCGGGCCGCGAGCCCGAACGATCCAGCTTGGAGAGCTTCCAAGGTTATGCACCATGGCGTGTAGAGTTGAAGAACGTCTGGATTCAGGGCCTCGTCCCAACGACTACGCTCCGCGGATTTCGCCCATTCAGCGATGTCATCTAGGAACTTGTTGTACTTTCCAAGAGACGGCACCTTTTGGCGGAGGTCTGAGAGATCGCGAAGCTTGGAAGGATATCGCACAGCACTTGCTACCGCTTCCAGCTCGGTTGTTACAGAAGGAATGACACGGACGAAGGTGTGTACTCGTTTCGTCATAACGTGCACAGACGCGCACCAGCTGTCCCATTTGTTGTTATTTCGAGCGATTCTGGAAGAGTATGAAATAAGAGTGTATGCTTCCAGCAGGGGCAGCACATACTCGGAAGCAGCGTCGTATGTAGTTGGAGCAATGAGGTCGTACAAGCTAACTTGGACTTTAGTATTTGCAAGCAAGTGGGAAGTAATCACAGAAAATGTACTTGTCCTCAATATCCTTCATCAAGTCGCTACCACAGAGATCAAACTCAGGCCGTCGCGAAGTGGGAATTGAGATCTTGAGAGCTCACGGATAGAAGCCAGGGGCGACGCCATATCTGCTCAGTAAGAACAGTCAGTCCTTTATCAGGGCTGGTTAATGGCATACTTTTCGAAAATCGATCTGTAAATTGATTCCTTTGTGCCATTCGTGGTCGCCGACATTGTGGATGGTTGAGAGGTTGAGAGAGAAGACCGACAAGTTCGAGTACGACCAGATAGGGGCATCCTAAGCGCCGGAAGAGCGCAGCCGAACTCTGGAATTGCGGATTTGTAGCGCAAAGTTGCACATAGGAAAACAGAGGTCGGAATATGGATGCAAAATAGACGCGAATTTGCAGAGCCTACGCTGGCAGGTGTCCGCTTTCCAGTATACCAACGTAATGGAGATCGACTGAGGAAGCGTCTGTATGGTCTTAGAGGATAATAAATTTAATATCATCGTAGCATCAGATAAATATCATGAACACCTCATTGATATCAATAGCATGATGGTGGTAATTCAGTAATTATTTCACAGAAGCTGAGTACTGAGTACCGAGTCCTTGAATGGGCAGATTGCAGAAGTATAAAGTCCTGCGTAAGCAAATATTCGGGCAGCTTGATGCGTTCGGAAACGGAAAGCAAGGCACGGGGAGAGATTCACAGATGACCGTCAACAATTTCCACACAACGCCAGGGCGATATCGAGCGGAGCAAAGCTCGAGATCTTGAAGTGGCTTCCCGAATTTTTCCCTGCCGTCGATCTTGATGACCTGCTCTAGCCACACTGAAGAAGGTATGTGGACCGCTGGAAAAATTTGTCGACCGTGGCTTCTACATTTCCTGGTTGACTCGGCCAACGTCGAGAAGGTGGAAGAACACTCCAAGGACTTGGAGATGGGCTTTGACCTTCTCATTTGGAACGTCGGTTTGAAGCTGATTGACGAGAGTGGTTTGCCTGTCAGTGAGAGACATCGCTACGAAGACGAAGACGCTCTCACCTGGCCGGCGTACTGGCTTTTATGGCTAGCGGGTCAGAACTTCTGCTGAACAACCACAGCACCGAGCAACACGCACTCCGGGTGCAAGATCATGTCGACTAGTGAGCGGCGGCCCATCTGAATGATTGCGCCCTCCGTGTGCGCGTGTATATGGTATGCAGTTCTACACTTGAAACTGAAAGTCTGAGTAATTACGAAAGGAGCGAGCGAACTGAAGCACCCCCCTTCAATTTACATACAGCCGTGGGTCCATCAGATAGTCTCCCGAGGACCAAAAACCGCTCGAAACAGACCAGGCTCACCTTTCCCTCTATACCTGAAGTGATAGGACATTTCTCCTTCATCCGGGATGTGTTACGGGCGGTCCGTGGTTACGCCATTGCATCGACTTCCCATTTACCAACGAGATCCGTTCCCCGCTCTGAGAAGGAGGTTGAGAAGGAGGTTGAGGCGATCAAGGCGTTGCAGCAACAAGGACAACTCCGAGCACGCTGGTGGACTCTGAATGGCGCAGGCACCCGAATGGGCTGAATCCCAACACATGACCACAAACCGCTGTAAGTCGCGCGCGAGTGCTGTAGACGACGGCAACGCCTCGATCCCATCGCCGTACACCCGATCTTGGTTGGTGTGCGGAATAGTAGTGACGAGGTGGGCCTGCAAACGTTGCACGTTGCATCCTCACTAATGAGAAATTATTCAGCGCTCACATCAGGGTAACATGCAAATATCGAGAATCGTGATTGGTGGCATGAGAAGGAATAGAATGGGCAGATTGACTTGGTTCAAGTTTAACTTCTAGCCGCGATTCATGTTTGTGACTGTGAGACTATCTTAGTTACCGTGAGAGACATCGCGACTGACATATCTATTCCTTCACCTCACGACGCCAAATTCCGCCCCGACATTTTTACTGGATATCTGGATCCAGTGTGCTCGTGAAGAAAGGACGCGCAGAGCATGAAACGAACGCCCGGACATGTTCTATCCGAGGAGGTCGTCATGGTGCGTCAGTAACTGTGTTTGCGCGAGGCCCGTAAATGTTGTTTCAACTGGACAGATGAACGCAGATACCAGAAGGGAACTGGAGTACCAGTACTGAAGACTAGCATATGATCTCTCGAAGACGATGGCATCAGGAGCAGAGCTCAGAGGAAGACGAGGGAATGTATGAGGAGCCGAGGGGGAACGAATTAGGTATGTTATGAAACGCTGCCCCACTCCCCATCCTCTCATCCCATGCAGTGCAGAAATGACCTGCACAAGTCCTCAGAAATCAGGAAACGTAACAAAATCAATGGAATATGCAAACAACAACGCGCTTCCTCTGTATTCCAACGATTCCACGAACTCATGGACGCAAGTGTGATATATGGTCTCGAAGAAGAGAAGAGCTCGGGCGAGGGGCACGAAACAACGTGTCAACGGAGAGGAATTACCCCTGCTCGTCGCGCAACCCGCCTCACGTACGTACGACTGTCTCAACAATGTCAACGAACGGCGGTCGAGGCATGCGCACCATCCTCGCTGCTCAACGCCTTTATCTCTATATGATGCGATACAGCACTGCATATTGTACGTCTGCAGCATACACGCACGACAGCAACTTGAAGGCGCCGTGATCGCGGAGATGGGACGAGGAGGGGCCGGCTTGCAATACTTGGATTTATGATGCGCTAGAGGGGTCGTAGTAGACTTGGCAGTGGGACAGCTATGGACGAGGAAGACACCGTTCGCGACTTGCTCCCTTACTCGAAGGCCCTAGTTTCCTTTTCCGCCGTGGTAACCAGCTTGGGTCAGTCCGTCTGGTACCACAATACCGACAACGCCCGCTCGACGGGGGGTGTAAAGGCAGCTAGACGGAAGGAGTAGCAGGCGTACGGCGGAGATGGGGAGGGTCAGTCGGTTAAATAAGCGACGCGAGGCGGACAATGAGAATAGAAGGGGCAAGTAGAAAGGTTTGTAAGTTCTCGTTCATCAACGCCAACTAGTGTACTCACCTACACGCTGTAGACAGCATAGATTGCCTCTAATCCAGACTACGTGCGCAGAGTGGGGCGTCGCTAAGTCTACGCGCGTCTTACGCACTTCCACCCGCGACGCCATCTGGATCTTACGACAGGCAGACAAAGACAATATTAAGTGAGTCTCAAATCCTACGGTAGGGATGTAGCTTACTTACCTACTGTCGGGTTTCATAGATACGCCGCCCGCGATTCGACAACCTGGCGGGATGCTAGATGGCACTGGGGAGAGGCGAATCGTTTGGTGGAACGGCGTGGGTGTTTGGTGGAAAGCGACAGAATTGGCACGGACACGAAAGCGAGAGGACTGGCGGCTGCTACCATCGTGGCTTCGCCGCTCAGAAGCCGCACGCTACCAACGCGCTTTCGACAGGCGTTGTCCGTGTCTTCTTCGCGTGCTACCTTTCGGGAATCACAACGGCGAAAGCGACGGCGAGGTGCAGCTCAAACAGCCCAGTCTCTCGACAGTGCTTGCGACAATGGTTAGGTAGATCTGATTAGACGCTGGGAGAGCTGGGAGCGCGACGCGTCATTACTCTCTAGCACTCCTCATCCAGAAACCATGCCGTCCGTACGACAACAACTGCGTCTCCGGGCGGCGTCAAGTCTTACTATCAGGCCAAATCGAGGTCACTGAGCTCACCGTCGATCAGAAAACCCAGGCGCAACGGGATGCCCTAAATGCACGAGGTGAGTAGACTAGAATGCAGTGACTACCCCTGTTCATGGGCTGAACAGTTCGGCGACTCAGAGAGGAGCTGAAACTACTGATGAAGTGGTGAAGGTCGTGGGGGGAACTGGGTCTTGGTCATGGTGCAGGCCGAGGGCGGCGAATAACAGTACGTTTCACTCTGTTTTGGATTTTGGCGACATCTGACTTGGGCTTGAACTGCGAACGTAGCCGTTAACGTTTACGCGGACGATATATCTACTCTCTCACCGACGCTTCGAGTCGCTCTACGGTCGGATTCCTACACGCTTCATAAAATCCTCTCGAACGATAGTCGACCTGCTTGTACTGCTTATGATGGCCGAGAAGGCGCCCGACAGCACATACGAGATGTTTGGAGGTGTTTCATGAGTAGCTCGATGAGCTCTTTGATTTCTGCAATTTGCTTGTCCAACCCCGGAGCTCTTCGACGCCCTCGGTATCGCGCAACCGAAAGGCGTGCTGCTCTGCGGTCCCCCTGGTACGGGGAAGGCGCTGCTCGCGCGTGCAGTCACTCACCACGCCGACTGCAAGTTTATCTATGTCAGCGGGCGCGAGCTCGTGCAGAAGTACATCGGAGAGGGAAGTCGCGTCGTTCGAAAGCTTTTTCGTGATGGCGAGTGAACACGCGCCGAGCATCATTTTCATGGACGAGATTGACTCCATCGGCAGCTCGCGCGGCGACTCGGAGGTGCAGCGGACGATGTTGGAGCTGCTGAGCCGATGAAGAGTATCAAGGTTAATCATGGCTACGAATCACATCGACACCCTAGACTCTGCGCTACTGCGCCCGGGACGGATAGATCGAGTTCCCGCCTCCAGGTCCCTAAGTTCGTGTCTCTTCTCTCTGCATCCACTCTCGCAAGGTAGGCGCGGCGTAAACCTGCGTTGTGGTGGCGGAGAAGATGGGACAGTGCTCTGGCGCTAAAGTCCAAGGTGTATGTACAGAAGCGGGCGTGTGCGCTCCGCAGGAGCGACGACAGCATGTTATGCAAGAAGAGTTTGAGTTCGCGGTCGCGCAGGTAAGCGTCGTCCTTTCGAAAATGCTTTGCGCGCTGCTGATGGGGCTTTCTCAGGTGCTGAAGAAGAAGATCCGAGAGGGCAGCACGTCCGTCAACAAGCTTTTCTCGTAGTGTTTACCTGCGTCCTGTACCTTCAATACCATCATTTTAATACCCTCCTTCCCTCAGCCACACGAGGAACGATTGCAGCGTTGATATTATCCACTCACCCCTGTCGTATAGCCTGGTCTTGATCCCACTTCCCGAGGATGCATGTCCTCTACTCACAGGTTCCAACGCTTACGCGATGCGTCATTTGTCAAAGTCAAACAGGACTCCTATCAACCCGAGGTGAGTCGCCTCGTTTCCACGCCTTAGTGTCTTGCTTTATTGCGGATCGCTCATGATTTGAGGCATTATTAATCTGCGCAGCTCAAGAAGGTTCTTCTTTGTGCTTGCCCAACACTGCCGTACACCCGAAAAGCATAGTCTGCAGAACGGTGAACTTTGTGGGTCCATCGACACGAGGCGAGTCCCCACCGCTTATGAACGCCAGGGGGTGGGTGCATCGTGCTGAGATGATGGGGAAATCTACAACGTGTACGGGATCGCGGATGTCTTCGCCGCATTCTGGATTGTTGGCGACAAACACGACGGCGCTTTGCCCAAGTCACCCGGTCTCGCCACCCATACTCAGCTGCTTCCATTCGTTCACTGTTATCATGGCATTCCAATACTTGAAATACATGTCACGCACCCAGCGTCTCATCTCGTGCTGTAATGCGCCTCGAGGAGTCATAGATGAGAATACCTGTGCTCTCAATTGGCTTCTTCGTTGGCACCGGTGCTTGCCGTTGGGTGGCGTGAATAGCATCGTGTCAGAAGCGAGGACAAGCACGAGGGTACTCTTTTGCTTCAACCCACCATCGTCTCCCCTCTCTCGTCTGTTTCAATATCTCCTCTTTTTCAACATCTAGCAACCTCAACATCCTCAGCAACACTTAGCAAAGCCGCATACATATGACCTCCCACTCCCCTGAGAGCGTCAGCTTACACTCGGCCATTCAGGCGTCGTCAGCACAAATGTCCCTCGATGCTGATCGTGGCTCGCACGACGTATCCTCCGCTCCGGGTCCTATCTGGGAAGAAGCCCGACCCCAGTTGTTCGTTGCCACAGATGTCGGCGCTCATGAACCAGACCACGGTGTCCACGAACCTCCCGGGTCCTCTCCGATTCAGCCTGCGGTGCCAGCGACAGCTGAAGGTCACAGTGTGGCCGACGAAGAAAATCCGAACGATCCGCCAGATGCACCACCAACGCCAACCCTAGCAGCTAATTCACACTCCAATCCCTTCGGGCATTCTGTCCTCGGTTTGAATCCTAAGTATTCACACCCGAAGCCACAAGCTCCACCCCAACGTGAGTTGCCCTATTTGCATATTGAATTGACTAGAATCTAATGGACTGTTATTGGCGAGAAAGCTGGATACATCGATCCCTGTACGTCGTTCGAATCAATGTGCTGTGTTCCAGAGGTACAACTGACTCTGACTATGTTCAGATGATTACGAGAAAAAATACCCCGAGGATGCCACATACGAGGAACAGTCTGAAAACGCGCGTGTCTGGCGGGTTTACTTAGACGAAGCTACTGAATTCGATGCAGACATGGTCAACAAAGCGTCGGATGGGCTTGACCTTCTCCTTGTTTTCGTACGTTTGATATCTCTCATTGTTCTACTCAGTTGAAGACATACAAACTCTTAGGCCGGTCTCTTCTCTGCCGTGCTGACGACATTTGTGGCTCAGACATCCCAGTCCCTTTCCAATGATGATGCCACGGTATCCGTCTCTCTGCTATCGGAGCTCGTTATGATCCAACGTGCAATGGCAAATGGCACGTCGATCGAAAGCATCCCCCCCGCTGAGACTACATCAGGCCCGTCTCAAGGCGACATTTGGGTCAACGGACTGTGGTTCATCAGCCTGACGCTCAGCTTGAGCACTGCGTTGCTCGCTGTGCTTGCTAGACAATGGCTTCACCAGTATACTGCAATTACCTCCGGAACATCTCGGGACCGGTCTCTCATCCGACAATACCGCTTTGACGGATTAATGAAGTGGCGTGTGCAGGTCCTCATTGGCCTCCTTCCCGTTCTCCTCCATATTGCTTTAGGTTTATTCCTGGCAGGCCTCATCGTCTTCCTCATGCCCCTCAATTCCGTGATTGGATGGGCTGTTGCTAGCATTACTCTCCTGGTGTTCATCATTTACAGCATTTCCAACATTCTTCCGCTCGTGGACCCACAGTGTCCTTACCGAACCCCGTTCTCGGATATCCTTCACGTGATTTCACGGCGCCTCGTTCCATCCCTCTTAACTTCGCTTTGGTCCTTCATCCTTCATCCGTCACAGCTTGCTAAGCAGCTTGCAACTCATTTCCGCCATCTAACGCATATTGTACACCGGGTGGCATCACACTGCAGATCTGCGTTTGAATCTCTGTTTTCTAAGCAACCAGGGCAGGACCCTCAAATGTGGCAGTCGCTGAAGGAAGTTGAGCAACAGACGGCAAACACGGAGGATGTCGGTGCTCGTGCAATTGCGTGGCTCCTCAAATCAACATCTAACCCTCCGACGACCAGCATTGCACTGCAGTCTTTGGCGGGATCCTCGCCAGCAATGATTGAGATGCTTGATCCCAAGAAGTCACTGATATTACCTCCCCAAGCCTATCAAGCCCGTGATGCAGCTATTTACCAGATTTTGCGATCAGACCCTCGCCAGGAGACCTCATCCAAGTGCCGTCGCCTAGAACGACTTATGCGGTCACTTCCTTCTGTTCATATAAAGCACATTGAGTACTCACACTATATGGCATCATCTTCACTGAACCATGCTGTGTCTTGGCCAGAAAACATAGTTTCATCCGACATCTCTTTTAATGTGAAGGCCGGTTTGCTGATCAAACCTTATGAATACACAAATATGAGTTTGAGGTTCCCGCTAGAAGAGGCCATCTTCTTGGGAATCATCAATCCACAGCCCGGTATTCTTCTTTTGCCGCAGGATCTATGGAGGTGCCTGCAGTCTATTGGGCTCCCAGGATTTTTGAATGTCTCAGATGTCTCTCCCGAGATACTTGTAAAACTTTATTGCCATGCATTTACACCTGGGCCATCCGAGAAAGTAGATGCTGAATTTTGTGTTGAACGCACTTCGGCTCCTCATGATTTTATGCAAGAATATGCAATGAATTTTGCGTATAGGTAGGTATCTTGTGAATCTGTCTTCATTCCTCCTAAATCTTATTCTTTCACTCTATTCAGATTTCACGAAAGGGTTGAGGTCATTGAATGGACCCTTGAGGCAAACATCAAGACCCTCCTTTTCATCAGCAATGATCTTCGGACATCTAGTTTGCCTCTTCATGAGTATCTAAAATGCAGGATTGCAGCCTGCAACTTCACTGTCTCAAGGTGTGTCGACATTGTCGCCACTGACAGTACCAAAATCATCCCTTCGGATCTGTCAAAATCACTATTAAAGGATGTTGTATCGGCCATTTCAGATTACTGGTTCTCTGACAATAATGAAAAATTGCTCAGAGTTGTCTGGAAACTCGGTCACGAGTTTGAGCTCCTGACTTATCAGGAGCGCTTTCAAGATTTTCAGAACTTGTCGGAGGAAGTCACCTACCTTTGGAGGTTTGTTTTACACGAGAAGAGGGAGGCAGCATACAAGTGCTTTGTCAAGCTGGATATATTATCCAATCTATCTTATCAGGACGGCTACCAATACCACATGTTCTGGATTGCCCTTCCTGCCTTCATTGAGGGCATCCCTAGCCTTTCCTTGTCATGCCGCAATGAATGCCTTGAATATCTTTTCCAGCCAAAACACTTATTCACTGCCTGTGTAGGCATGTGCTATGCAGCCAGGTATTATAACAATTGGAAACTTATAGCAGATGAAGTTCAGAATCTTGTCAGCCTGGATCCTCAACATCCCTCATGGCTGCAGTGTGAAGAGTATGAGAAATGTTATGTTGATGCCAAGTCACCACTTGCTCCAGAAATTGTGCATGATGATGTTCGACATATCTTCAAGCTCATTGAGGACTGCCTTGCAACCCACCAGGTCTTTGTTCTTGCCTCTTCATCTGCACAGTGACTCACTTTCTCATTAGGAATCCCAGGAACAAACACAACTAACACACCAGCCAGCTGGAGTGTTGAGCACTGAGCAGCAACATTCTCAAGGGTGGCTGCAGCTCCAACTTGGATATTTCCATCAAGTCTGGAGCTGCTTGTTTGGAAATGGTACCAGGGTGACTCAGCCTGACATGGAGCAGGGCGAGAGTGAATGAGAATGAGAGCTTTCACCATGTATGCAAAGTTGCAAAAGAGTGTGCAGACTGTCTCATTATAATGAAGTTATCTTTTGTAACAATATTCCTGTTATCATCCTAATCCCTAGCCATCTCATACTTCTGAATGCAATAGTGAACACCCTGTGCAATACAACATAACTCAGCAAAACATTCGAAGCCCTCTAAATTGTTACATCCTACATTGAGATTGTAATACATAATACTCTCTATAGATGCTTAAGACATGAATCTAGCATTGGTCACTCTTTATAGCTCCTTTGAGCGAGACGTGGGGCTTGTGTGCACAAAGACAAGGGGTTGCACAATTCCTAACAACGGCGGAGAGACAACGAGGATGGTCTCAACCGTCGAGACTCACCACCAATCATAGAGATCGCTCAAACGACTCCAGCAACTTGCCGTGCTCATCAAGGAACCTATATTAGAGTAAGCCGTCAATTTTAAGCGAGAAATGCAAGCACAACTCACTCAGAATGACTTTATGAACCCGCCAACCCACACAATCTTGAATGCCACTCATGATGGCGACAACAAGGAGGAGGAGGAGGAGGAGCCAGGTCCACCGGGCACCAAGGCAACAAGCCATTCTGGCAAGTCTGCGCGATGATCGTCGCCCACATCAATGTTGGAGATGCTGGACACACACACAGTCAACAAGTGTGCTGGTGAAGGATCGGCATGGTGATGGTGATAGCGGTGGTGATAGCGATGGTTTGTCTGCGCGGACTGTGGAATCAAGGGTTGAGGTATAGAGTAGCTTGAGGATAGGATCAGAATTTAGTAGCCGTAGCCGTAGACCCGGGAGACTCACCAGTCAGGCCAGACGGGCCACGCCTGGGAGTGCGAGTGCAAGTGAGGGAGTTTGTGAGTTTGTGACCGTAAACTACGCACGCGACTCATTGCGCTCGAAATGCACTGGTGGACCATCTACGGAACTGGCCGCCGACACTACGAATCAACGTTCTAACTCCCTGAACGAGCCACGAGCAGCAAGCCAAGAAACGAATGTGTACCTTATCCTTTTATCTCTTAATCCCCTGCTAATCCCGTATGAATCGCATTCTGGAGCCGTGAGCCGCCATCGAGCTCCGCAATGACAGCGCAGATAAGTCACTTGCAAACTGATTTATTCGAAACCTATCTGCTGATACATTTTACCATTGATGTCTACGAGTCGCGCGCAAGTGCTCTCGACCCCGCCAACACCTCGATTCCATCTACAATGACAACGTCTTCAGCGCTTCAGAGTGGCTACTGAATAGCGTGGTGCGTACCTTATTCTTTCGGTCTCTTTCTCGTCTTCCTCCCTCCATTAGCCTCGCCGTCACTTCCTCTTCTCCTGTTCGTGTTCCTATTTATCTTCGTTGTTCGTTCTAACTCGTTCACCCTCATCCCCAGTGCCGCTGATGGCGATGGTTCTCTAGAGCGCAGCTAAGTCTCTCAGTGGGGAGACTTGCACACGTACGCTTACCTCCACCCTGACCATCTCCCGCTTCGATACAAGATGCCAACGCGGTGCGTCTCTTCTTTCGTTTTTGTGTTCTCCGACTTGCGCTTGTTTCACTCCTACTTATTTCGCTTTTCGCTTTCTGGGCGCGCCTCTAGTTTCTCTCGCCGTTCGTCTTGCGTCGTTTCCTTTCTCCTCCTCCTCCTTGTCCGTGCATCACTAACCTCTCGCCACAGCACAGCGTCCTCCCCACAGCACCCTGCGAGACTGCATCCCGCTATCACTGCTGGCCCGTCGACGACCAAGATGCGTACTGCCACCCCTCCGTTCCCCGCCCCCCGTCTACCTCTCTATCTGTTTCTCTTTTCGTCTCTGCTCCCACCCCCCGCCGGGGTTTCTGTTTCCCGTTTCCCCTTGGTGTTCGCGCTCCCATTCCTGCGTCTGTTCTCTGTGCTTCTGCGTCGTGCCGTGCCGGGTGTACCGTAATCGTCTGTGTTCTTCTCTGCGCCGCCACCGACCCTCTCTTGCCCTTGCATTCGCATTTGCGTTTGCTTTTGCGTTTTTGGGTGGGCGTTCTTGGGTGTGCATTTGCGCTAGCGTCTGCGCGCTTCTTCGGTCGACTCCCTCTGTCGTTCCCCATCCCAATTCCTATCCCTATAACCATTGCTTCTCCTATTCGCACTCGCCGTTCTGTTTCGGTTTACCTTCGGGATTGCATTGACTTTGGATTTGTGCCTGCATATATCGGTGTCGGTGTTCGTCTCCTCGCCGCGCAGCTGTGGTCTTGTAGTCGCGAGAGGCGTGGATCTGCGAGCACCGGGGGCGGAGGGCGTAGACGGCTGGAGAGCTAGACAGAGCCAAAGCTAGCCGTCGTATCGCCTGAGCTCGCTGTTCGATGCTCAGTATTTAATGCCCGCAGCATACGTGACTTTGTTCGTCGTTTCTTCACGCCGTCGTCCTTTCTTTACTCCCTCTTCGTACTTTGTCCTTCCAAACCCACGCCCCGTCTCCCATCCGTTCGTGCGACGACCCGCCACGCATGTCTTCACCCCGACGTCCCTTTGCATAACGTCCCTCCTCTCCTCCCTCCTCTCGTCCTTTTCGCCCCTCTCTTCGTCCCTCGACATTTGATTTCTTTCACCCCGTTTCATTTCTCCTCCTCCTCTCCAGACTCTCGTACGCGTCCGCTGATCTTCGACCATATGCATGTAGCCGTCTATCTCCGAGCTTCGACGTTCGCAGCTCGCACCTCCTGCCTCCTCCCGCCACGCATTCTGCGTGGAGCTGCGTGTGCCGACCCGCGTCCTTCTACCCATTTGAACTCCCTGCGAACCCGGACAGTTCAGCGCAAGCGCAAGCACACGACGAGCAACAAGAAAGCAGGTGCGTACTTGGTTCATTTTCATTTTCGTGTTCCCGCTGCCTCCCGCCCAAGCTTCGTCTCCTTGTACTTTTCTCGGTTTCATCAGCCCCGTGTGTGCAGTGTCTTGGTTTGGACGCTGAAGCGCTGGCTTGCTCGTCCAAATCCAGGTGTGATCTGACGCATACAGGTCGGCATGCCTACTGAGTCGCGCGCCACCCCGAACGTTTTCGGCGGGGTCTTGTCAGTCGCTTAGGCTTGGACGGTCGTTTGAGGGACATTGATCTGACTTGGGTGGGGTAGGCTCGTGGGGTGAGAGTTGGGGCAATGGGGATGGCCCAGACTCCATAGCATGGTTGAAGCCGGCCTGTAGCTCCGTTTGACTGCTCTTGAAGTATGTCCAATCGTCCGTGCATCCGTGCGACTCTGGTCCACCGAAACGGTTTGGCGGATACGGCTGGCTGACACTCACTAGAGTCGACATTCCTCCACGATTCGGTGGATTCGGGGTGGGGCACAGTGAGGATGTGAAATCGAGCTTTCATGCTCCGAGATGGAGCTCTCGCACCCGTGGTTGGCGAGTATCCCTGTCGCAGTCTGTTCCTCCCGCAGACCATCCAGCCGCGCAGCAGGAGGCTGAATGCGCGTTGAGGTACAGGGAATCCACGATTCGAGCGGATGCTTGGAATCGAACCCCCTAGGTTCCTCAGCGGGAGGAAGTTCGAGGAACCAGAACTGGGGTTTGCGCAGTCCTAGGCCCCGGAATCCCCCGGTGTTGACGGGTACAAGCAAGGAGAGACGCTTTACCTACGACGGGCAGCGTCTTACTCTGAGGTGACCGTGAATTTACACGAAGATGCCGTTATGGTACACGCCATTGACCGATCACGGGGCCGCCTGGCGTTGAAGTTAATGAGGGTGCTAGATGCGGTGTAGACAAGGTGAACATACCTTAGATTAGGTTCCTTAGTTCGACTTGAACAGGCCGGTCCCAATCGTCTTGAGGACGCGAATATCACTTGAGGGTGCGTCGCGTGAGTTGATCATGAAAGGGAGAGACTTGGAGATGCACATGCCGTGAAGCCGATTACGAACAACTACCTTGCTTAACCTCGTATGACGGTGAAGGGTTCCCCAGGTAGTAGTTCAAAGAATCCGATAGCGGTGTTTGTCATTCGGCCGGATTCGCAGACACGTTCAGGCCCATGATCGAGTCGTTTCAACGGTAGGCGCAGGCATGGGTTGGCGTAGATGCAGCGTTGCATCCTCAATAATAAGAAATCACTCAGCGATCGAGTTCACCCAACGGTATACAGGCACTCACCTTTTAGATCGTGCCCTCTACAAGTCCTCCACCAAGTCGTATCGAGTAGCGCTCACATCAGGATAACATGCTTCGTGATTGAGGAATAGAATGGGCACGGAGATTGACTTGGTTCAAGTTTAACTTCTGGAATCTCTGTTTGTGACTGTGGGACTATCTTAGTTACCGTGAGAGTGATAGGGACTGACATATCTATTCCTTCACGTCACGACGCCAAATCCATCCCGACAATTTCACTGGATATCAGGATCTGCGTCCATGAAGAAAGGGTGCCCGCAGCATGAAACGAACGCCGGGACGTGTTCCATTCGGAGACAATATCATAGTACGTCAATAACTACATCTTTGCGAGGGCCGTATATGTTGATTCAACTTGATAGACGAACGCAGATACCAGGAGGAGACTGGAGTATTAGTCCTGACGACTAGCATATGCTCTCATGAAGACGATGGCATCAGGAGCAGAGCTCAGAGGAAGATGAGGGAATGGTCGAGGAGGCGAGAGGGGAACGAATCAAGTATGTGATGAAACGTTGGCCCACTCCCAATTCCTCATATCTCATCTCACGCGGCGCAGAAATGACCTGGACAATTCCTCAGAAATCAGGCAACTCAGCAAAACCGATGGAATACGCGACCATTAACGCGCTTCCTCTGTCTACTAACGATCCCACGAACTCATGCACGCAAGTGTGATACAAACACGATGTGGTCTCGAAGAAGAGAAGAGCTCGGACGAGGGACACGAAACAACGTGTCGACGGAGAGAAAGTACCCCTGCTCGTCGCGCATTCGCCTGCTCACCCGCCCACGGACGTACGACTGTCTCAACAACGAACGGCGGTCGAAGCACGCGCACCATCCTCGCTGCTCAATATCAATGCCTCAATGACTATATGGTGCGATACAGCACTATATATGTACGCCCCCAGCATACACGCCCAACGGCAACTTGAACCGCGATCGGGAATCATCGTGATCGCGGACATGGGACGACAAGGGCGGGCTACATGTTACGGATACACTAGCGGCGGACGTAGCAGACGCGGTAGTGGAAGTAAGCAACACGGCGGTGACAGCTCCGGACGAGGAAGACGGGAAGGCGCCGTTCGTGGGTCCCTGCATATCATCGTGTAAGTCTATCACTTTCGTCAACGACGGGCTCACTTACTTGAACGCCCTAGTTCTCTATTCCGCTATGGTAACAAGCCTGTGTTGGTGCGTCCGGTTACCACAACACCGACAACGC
This sequence comes from Pleurotus pulmonarius, assembly GCA_012980535.1. Taxonomy (NCBI): domain Eukaryota; kingdom Fungi; phylum Basidiomycota; class Agaricomycetes; order Agaricales; family Pleurotaceae; genus Pleurotus; species Pleurotus pulmonarius. Next base: position 194,401 of record SJKF01000017.1, read on the forward strand.
CCGCTCGACGAGGGATGTAAAGGCAGCTGGATGGAAGAAGTGACAGGCGTACGGCGGAGATGGCGAGGGTAAATCGGTTAAATAAGCGACACAAGGGGGACGATGCGAACAGGAGGCCAAGTAGAAAGGTTCGTAAGTTCTCGTTCGTCGAAGCCAACTAGTGTACTCACCTACACGCAGTAGACAGCATAGATCGCCTCTCACCAAGGCTACGTGCGCAGAGTGGGGCATAGCTAAGTCTACGCGCGTCTTACATACTTCCACCCGCGACGACGATCGGATCTTACGACAGGCAGACGAAGACAATATTGAGTAAGGCCCAAATACTACGGTACGGATGTAGCTTACTTACCTATTGTCTAGTTTCATAGATACGCCTCCCCAAGATTCGACAACCTGGCGGGATGCTAGATGGCACCGGGGAGAGGCGAATCGTTTGATCCCACGGCCTGGGTATATAGTGGAAAGCGACAGAATTGGCACGGACACGAAAGCGAGAGGACTGGCGGCTGCTACCATCGTGGCTTCGCCGCTCAGAAGCCGCACGCTACCAACGCGCTTTCGACAAGCGTTGTCCGTGTCTTCTTCGCGTGCTACCTTTCGGGAATCACAACGGCGAAAGCGACGGCGAGGTGCAGCTCAAACAGCCCAGTCTCTCGACAGTGCTTGCGACAATGGTTAGGTAGATCTGATTAGACACTGGGAGAGCTGGGAGCGCGACACGTCATTATTCCTCGCACTCTCTAGCACTCCTCATCCAGAAGCATGCGAACGTAGCCGTTAACGTTTACGCGGATATCGGTATCTCCACCCTCTCACCGACACTTCGAGTCGCTCTGCGGTCGGATTCCTGCACGCTTCACATAATCCTCCCGAACGATGGTCGACAACGTGCACGACAGCACGTACGAGATGGTCGGTGTCCTGGACGAACAATTAAAGAACTCAAGTCATTGAGCCACCCGTGAAGCCCCCAAGCTCTTTGAGGCTCTTGGTATCGCACAACAGAATGGTGTGGTGCTCTACGGCCTAGGAGAGACGCTGCTCGCGCGTGCAGTCGCTCACCACACCGACTCCAAGTGTATCCGTGTCAGCGGGAGCGAGCTCTTCGTGATGGCGCGGGAGCATGCGCAGAGCATCATCTTCATGGACGAGATCGACCCCATCTGCAGCTGTCGGGGTGAAAGCGGTAGCGGCGACGGCGACTTGGAGGTGCATCGGAGAATGTTGGAGCTGTATGGGTTCGAGCCAACGAGGAATATTCGAGCCAACGAGGAGTATTAAGATCATCGGCCACAAACTGCATTGATATTCTCGACTCTGCGCTACTGCGCCACGGACGGATAAATCGAAAGATCGATGTCCCGCCTCCTGGCCCCGAAGCTCGAGTCTCTATTCTCCGGGTCCACTCCGGCAAGGTAAGCGCGGCCCACTCGTACCTCTTCACCTTCGCTGACATCCCCGCAAGATGTCCCTGCAGCACGGCGTCAATCTGCGCGCGCTGGCAGAGAAGATGGTGCAGTGCTCCGGTACTGAGAAGCGGGCATGTACGCTCTGCGGGACGCGACGACAGCACGTCACCCAAGAAGACTGTGAGTTCGCGGTCGCGAAGGTAAGCGTCGTCCTTCCAAAAATACTTCGCGGGCTGCTGATGGGGCTTTCTCAGGTGCTGAAGAAGAAGATCCGAGAGGGCAGCACGTCCGTCAACAAGCTTTTCTCGTAGTGTTTGCCTACGTCCTGTACCTTCAATACCATCGTTTTAATTCCCTCTTTTCAAGTGTACTTTCCTTTGCTCGTCACTTTCAGCGTTAACCCAAGGCCTCATTGGTCCAAGTTTAGTGTGCCCCAAGGTGAGTCGGCTCGCATCCAGGCCTCAGCGTCTCGCTTTATCCGAGATTGCTGATGCATCATTCATCTACAAAGAAGGTTCGAACAATAGTTTCTCATCGTGGACTTCCCTGTGCTTGCAGGACTGCCGTAGCCACAAAGCATCCCCTGCCTGTGGAACTATCAATTTTGGAGCCATTCACACGAGGCGGATCCCCACCGCTTGCAAACGCCGGGCTGGATAGGTAGATGATAGTAAAAAAAATGTGTACGGACGGGATCACGGATGTCTTCGCCGCATTCTGGATTATTGGCGACGCACACGACGGCGCTTTGCCCAAGTCACCCGGTCTCGCCACCCCCATACTTAGCTGCTTCCATTCAATCATTTCTATCTACTTGGAATACCTGTCATCCAGCGTGTCTTCTCGTGCCGTAATGCGCCTCGAGGATTCATGGGTAAAAATATCTGTGCCCTCGATTGGCTACTTCATTGACACTGGTCCTTGGCGTTGTGTGGCATGAACAGCATCGTGTGAGAAGTGAGGACGAACACGAGGGTACTCCTTTGCTTCGACCCACCGTTGTTTCCCCTCTCTCGCCTTTTCCAACATCTAGCAACCTCAACATCCTCAGCAACACTTCGCAAAGCCGCATACATATGACGTCCCACTCCCCTGAGAGCGCCAGCTTGCCCCTGGCCGTTCCGGCGTCGTCAACACAAAATTCCATCGACGCTGATCCCGGCTCGCTCGATGTATCCTCCGCTCTGGGTCTTATCTGGGAAGAAGCCCGACACCAGTCGTCAGTTGCCGAGGATATCGGTGGTCATGAACCACACCACGCCGTCCGCGAGCCTCCCGGGTCCTCTCCGATTCAGCCCGCGGTGCCAGCGACAGCTGAAGGTCATGGTGCAGCTGACGAAGAAATTTCACCCTCATCTCCTTCGAACGATGCCCCTGCTGAAGTGATAGCGCCGATCTCCGCAGGTAATCGACTCCTCAATTCCTCCAGGCATTCCGTCCTCGGTTTGAAGACCAAGCATTCACTCCCAAAGCCACAAGCTCCACCCCAACGTGAGTTGCTTTATTTCCGTATTGCATTGACTAGAATCTAATGGACTCTTATTGGCGAGAAAGCTGGATACATTGATCCCTGTATGTCGTTTGAATCAATGTGCTGTGTTCAAGAGGTACAACTGACTCTGACTGCGTTCAGATGATTACGAGAAGAAATACCCCGAGGATGCCATATACGAGGAACAGTCTGAAAACGCGCGTGTCTGGCGGGTCTACTTGGATGAAGCTACTGAATTTGATGCAGATATGGTCAATAAAGCATCAGATGGGCTTGATCTTCTCCTTGTTTTTGTATGTTTGATATCTCTCATTGTTTTGCTCAGTTGAGGACATACAAACACTTAGGCTGGTCTTTTCTCTGCCGTGCTGACGACATTTGTGGTTCAGACATCCCAGTCACTCTCCAACGATGATGCTGCAGTATCTGTATCTCTTCTATCTGAACTTGTCATGATCCAACGTGCAATGGCAAATGGCACATCAATTGAAAGCATTCCCCCTGCCGAGACCACCTCAGGCCCATCTCAAGGTGACATTTGGGTCAACGGGCTGTGGTTCATTAGCCTGACACTCAGCTTGATCACTGCATTGCTTGCTGTGCTCGCCAGACAATGGCTTCACCAATATACTGCGATTACCTCCGGAACCTCTCGGGATAGGTCTCTCATCCGACAATACCGCTATGACGGATTAATGAAGTGGCGTGTCCTTGTCCTCATCGGCGTCCTTCCTGTCCTCCTCCACATTGCTTTAGGTCTATTCCTGGTGGGCCTTGTCATCTTCCTTGTGCCCCTCAATCCCGCAATTGGATGGACTGTTGCTAGCATCACTTTCCTGGTGTACACCATCTACGTAATCTCCAACATTCTTCCACTCGTGGATCCGCAGTGTCCTTACCGAACCCCGTTCTCCAATATCCTTCATGTGGTTTCACGGCGCCTCATACCCTCCCTCTTGACTTCGCTTTGGTCCTCCATACTTCATCCATCACATGTTGCTCATCAGCTTGCAACTCTGTTCAGTCTTCTAAAACAGATTATCAGCCGGGTGACTTCAGACTGCATGTCTGCATTTGTATCTCTCTTTTCTAAGCAACCAGAGGAGTCCTCGTCCATAATGAGCACTGAGACACTGTGGAAACCATGGCAATCACTGAAGGAAATTGAGCGACAGACGGCGAACACGGAGGATGTCGGTGCTCATGCGATTGCGTGGCTTCTCAAATCAACGTCTAACCCTCCGACAACCAGCATCGCACTGCAGTCTTTGGCAGGATCCTCACCAGCAATGATTGAGATGCTTCGTCCTGGGAAGCCACCAATATTACCTCTCGAAACTGACAAAGCTCTCAATGTAGCTATTCGCCAGATTCTTCAATCAGACCCTCACCAGGAGACCTCATCCAAGTGTTGTCGACTAGAACGACTTTTGCGGTCACTTACCTCCATCCATCTACATGACACCATGTACTTGGATCTTATAGCATTGTTGGGCCTTGATGTGTCTTGGAAAGAAAACATAGCTTCGTCCAACATCTCTCTTAATGTGAAGGCTGGTTTGCTGGCCAACCCTTATAGACCCATCAATATGAGTTCAAGGCCCCTGCTGACAAAGGCCCTCTTGTTGGAAATCATTGATCCACAGCCCAATGCCTTTCATTTACCACAGTACCTATGGAATGCCCTGCAGCGTATTGGCCCCTCAGAATTTTCAAATGGCTTGGAAGTCTCTCTTGAGATACTTGTGAAACTTTATTGCAGCGCATTTGCGCCATCCGAAAAAGTGGTTGGTAACTTCCGAGTTGAACGCACTACAGCTCCTCGTGAATTTATGCAAGCACTTGCAATGGATTTGGCATATAGGCAGGTGTCTTGTGCATCTGTCCTCATTTCCCTTGAATCTTATTTTTTTGCTCTATTCAGATTTCATGAAAAGGTTGAGGTCTCAGAATGGACCCTTGAGGCAAATATCAAGGCCCTCCTTTTCATCAGCAATGATCTTCAGACACCTGGTTTGCCTCTTGATGAGTGTCTAGCATGTAGGATTGCAGCCTGCAACTTCACTGTCTCAAGGTGTGTTGACATTGTCACCACTGACAGTACCAAAATCATCCCTTTGGATCTGTCAAAATCACTATTAAAGGAGGTTGCATCAGCCCTTTCAGGTTCCCTGCATTCTGATAATAATGAAAATTTGCTCAAAGTTGTCTGGAAACTTGGTCACGAGTTTGAGTTTCTGATTTATCAGGAGCTCTCTCAAGATTTGGAGAACTTGTCATGGGAAGTCACCAAGCTTTGGCACTTTGCTTTGGAGGAGAAGAGGGAGGCAGCATACAAGTGCTTTGTCAAGCTGGACATATTATCCAATCTATCTTATGGGGATGACTACCAATATGACACAATTCGGATTGTCCTTCCTGCCTTTCTTAAAGGCATCTCCAGCCCTTCCTTGTCATGCTGTGATGAATGCTGTGAATATCTTTTCCAGCCAAATCACTTATTCACTGCCTGTGTAGGCATATGCTATGCAACCAGGCACTCTTCTTATTATATGGAATCCATGCTATCAAACATCATTCCGGATCTTGTCAGCCTGGATCCTCGACATACCTCATGGGCAGAGCGTGCAGAGTATTTGCACAGATACATTGATGCCGAGTCACCACTTGCTCCGGAAATTGTGCATGGTGATATTCAACATGTCTTCAAGTGCATTGATAAATGCCTTGCAACCCACCAGGTTCTTGTTTCCACCTCTTTGTCCACACATTGTGACTGACATTTTTGAAAACCCAGGAACAAACACAACTGACTGTGCACCAGCCAGCTGGAGTGTTGAGCACTGAGCAGCAACATTCTGGAGGGTGGCTGCAGCTCCACCTTGGATTTTTCCATGGAGTCCAGAGCTGCTTGTTTGGAAATGGTACTAGGGTGCCTCAGCCCGACATGGAGCAGGGCAAGAGCAAATGAGAATGAGAGCTTTCACCATGTATGCAAAGTTGCAAAAGAGTGTGCAGACTGTTTCATTAAAATGAAGCTCTCTTTTGTAACAATATTCCTGTTATCATCATAATCCCTAGCCGTTACATACTCCTGAATGCGAGCAGTGAACACCCTGTGGAGTACAACATAACTTGCAGCCAAACATTCAAAGCCCACAAAATTGTTACATCCTACATTGAGATTGTAATACATAATACTCTCCATAGATGCTTAAGACATGAATCTAGGTTTCCACAGCAGTGGCAAGATGAGACAGAGGCTTGCTGGGGCTCTTCCATTAGTGCCAGAACCAGGCTGTGTTGGCCCTGTAGAAGGCAGGATCAAGATATTCAGAGGGGTCGTATGATCCTGGGTGCATCCCCACCCACTGCGGGCGGGGACCTAAATAATCGACCGTTATATGGGGAGGTTACGAAGGATGAAATGTGTATATTATCACCATGTCATTAGCGATAAAAGCGTGGAAATATAACAATTATAAACCAAACAAACTTCAAAATATCCGAGCATGGGATATAGTCAATAAAGTTACAATAATCCCATCAGGGATATGTAGGATTAAATTCAAAACAACTTCTTCGTGTCTCCGCTATGGACATATTGAAGTTATCCAGTAAGACATTTAGATTATACTCGGCGATGTAAGTTAGAATCTAATCAGGCCATGAGGCTGGGTGATACTTGGATGATATTCTAGATTTAATCTAACATTTACTCCCCATATTGCATGCCGATACACCAGAGGATGCATTCAAAATTTTATCTACAATATCATCTACACTTCAACCGCCCAACGCCGATTGATTAATTTGTATAAGAGATAAGATAACGATTACTTATCTTATCTTCAATTCATGTGGCTCGAGATTCGGCAACCGCCGCGTCGCTTTTCGCATGAGTCAAGCCGGCGGCTCCGCGATGCGTTTTTCCTTCTTTCTTCCCTACCACCATGCCCTTAGTTATAGTAAAGAGAAACCCAGCTGCTACGTTCTCGCCGCCGGGCTCCCGACGAGGTGAGCTCGCCAACCGCCAGAGAACCCATGTTGGATCCGCAGTGGGGGGAATATTTCAGGAGGGAGCGGGTGTTAGAGTGGGCCCTCGCGATTGTCAGGCAGTGGCAGCACGGTAATGAATAGCCTGCTACAGTCAGTCGTTACCCTCAATGACGTGCAGGGCTAGCTATAGTTCGTACTGAACGAAGGCTGCAATTCGTACCCGTAGCGTCCATCAATGTTGTAATTAACGTTGTGCAATTTTACGCCATGGCGCGTCAGCGCGCCTCTGTTGCCTAAATTTCCTTGTACTCTTTCATGTACTGACTTGAGCTTGATCGCCTGGATGTTCTACCATATATATCTTTATTGCATGGTGAATACTCTTGAATACTTTTACCCGGCCGCGAGTTCACGCAGTGGTTGCTGTCCGAAGTCAAGCACTTGGCCCCATTCTCGACGACGAAATCACTCGACGATTACTGGCCCTCACCATTAGATAATTGCTCTATAGATAAATCGATGAGACTACTCGCTTCGATTATCTTATCTGCAAGTCATGTGACTTGAGATTCGGCATCCACAACATAGTTTCAACACTACCAAGTGCAATACACGCGATTGATATCACAGTTGGACTTGGCTCTGGACAAAGCATGAATGCTACACCACAGCAAAAGGCTTGCGAACCTTAACTAAAGGTATGCCTCGCTGTAACAATTTTCCAGGGTTAAATCAATGTTTCTTCGGATCCCCAGCTCTGCATTCACATATTCTTGTCATACGCTCAGTATCAAGTCAGGCCTTCATATATATATCAGCCGCTTCGCTTTTTGCGCTCCTACACCAAATATATACCAACGCAATCTAAACTTGTACTTCGTCCATTTCAAACGACTGTCGGAGCTATCCATAGAAATGTGTCGGTTAGATTCCCTTCGCAGTGAAGCAAGAAAGTGTCACTTACTCGGTCAAGTGGGAGGAAATGGATGAAGCGGTCGCGACCCATCGTCTCCATGGATGTCATTGCACAGTGGCAGACAACACTTGTCAACGCGATGACGTGTAAATTGGCAGTTGTGGTGGTTGAATGGCACAGAAAACCGGCAGAGAATCCGTATTTTCCATATGGATCAGCCTGCCCAACATGCGAATAGCCCTTCACCAGGAGGAAGACATCGGTGCATGCTTCACATTGGAAGATATGTTCTATCACACCAGGAATGGACACATCCGATGCCACGCCTGGACGTGCTGGGGGCTTGAACATAATGGAGCTATTACGGAACTTTGGCGAACTAGCGCAACTGAACAGAACGCCTCGCCACAATACTTCGTCATACGATAAAACATACTTCGACACGGTGGCTGGTGGTCGACATCGAGGTAGGAGACAGATGAGTTTTTGATGACTGGTATTGTCCAATAGAATCCGCTTGGACTTGGGCCCAAGTTTAAACGCAGGTGGCTGGAATTCATGATGACGATAGAACCCCCAAGTATCGTGTGAGTGGGATTGAGCAAGAGTGGCGACAATGTCAGGCACTTGGTCTCGTAGAGTATCGTAATCCGTTAACAGAGCAGAGAGATTCGCACTCCTGGCGGACACAGACATCATGCTCGTCTCCATTTGACCTAGATGATAATGAATCTCCCCATACATATTCATGAAGGACTAACGTGAGCTGCACTTACTGGACTTCCGATTCGTGTTGATGCGATGCAAGAAGTTGATGTAGCGCTCGTAGTAAGGCGAGCTATGGGAATGAACTGGACCAAAGTCTTTAAGCATCGCACCTAGATGCAGAGCAGCGTGATCGACCGGCTTCACAGTGACATCCGGGTATATGGAGCGTGATTCCGACATATACTTGAAAATGTAATGATTGTAACCGGCGATCGACTGGGGTGTAGTCGTTCGTGTGTTTGCTAGAAGTACAGCACTAATGAGGTCAATGAAGTTGACGAGGATCTGTTGCATGCGGCCTTCACGTGCATGCCAGAGTCGAATAAGGGTAATGGGCAAGTGGACGGTACATAATGTACGCGTCTGATCTGCGGATAAATCAGAGACTGTTGTCCAATCCTTCGGAATGACGGTAGTCCAACTTGGGAGAAGAGTGCGGTTCATATCGCTCCAGATGGCATCCAATGTATCACGTCCTAAGACAGGTGATCGCTTGATAATTTTCTCGGGAAGATATTCCATGGAGGGCAGCTAGTGTCTCGGGCTCGGACCGCGTCTTGATAATGCATCGGTTGATAATATATAGTTGGCTATTACAGGGTTCACGTACCTTCTGTATAAGGGCATTGACCAAAGGCAGTCGGACGTTCCTTCCTTCCTTGGCTATGGTGCCCGGATCTATGCCTGCCAGCCCGCACAGTGTCCTCAGAGTTGCAACAGAATTGTTTATAGCAATCTTCTCGCTGACTTTCTTGATGTCATTGTCTTCAGGGTCTCCCTGTAGACACTCCGAAATCGCACGAATAGTTCGCAGTATGTCCTTGGCGGGAGGAGTCGTTGTGGAATTTCCATTTTCAGCTTCACCGTTATCCGTCCCCACTTCTACCTGCTCGTCGCGTCCTATCTGCGCCTCGGGGACCTCAACTTCCCCCTCACTATCCTCTTCATCGGAATCATCTGCCCACAGGGACATCATGCCAGGCCTCCGTCTATAGCCAGAAGTATCGAGATCACTCGTTTGGTTGGAACTACCTGCAACAGCTGGCTCGCTTTGTGACTGGGCGCGAAGGAAGCGTTGTACATCAGGCGCCGACGTGTTCTGTCTCTGGGAAAATGGCGTCGTTAGACACTGATCAGTTATATATTCAACATCCGCCGCTCACCCATTGAGTGAGGTTTTGTGCGAGTATCCACCGTGTGCCTATCACCTCTGAAGCATTTGGACCAAGGACGTGGTTTTCTACGGATACGACGAATAAAACTGCTCGGTGTATCTCCAGGAGTTTGTAGAGTAGGTCTGGGGCGTTCTGCTGGATGAGACGCTTGCAAACTACCAATTGACCCCGTGCTATCTTCGGGATGTGCATTCTGTCGTGTGTTGGAGGGCGAGAGGGCGTAGCATCTCCACCAGGACGACTGGGGTCTATCTGGAACATGTGTCGTAGGTGTCCCTTCAAGATGTTGATATCGAGAGCATGCATGCTATCAATAACGATGAACTTGATCGGGTCCCAATATGGTAGATGGAACAACGGGGACCATCGTTGCCCGAATGCTTCAAATATTTGGGTCCTATGCAACTTGGTGGATGCGTCCCTCCAAGCTTGGGCGACACAAAGGAGATGCTGGGAGTGCTTCAGCGGCCAGGAAGATGGATCGAAGTTACGGATGTCATCGATATCAATATCGCAGATGGTGCAGGTGTTGTGCGCTGTTGGAGCGGGCTTCCCTGCCACTTGCCTTGCCCCAAGCATATCACAGATCAGAGGGACGAGTGCTGCGAGGTAGGACCGCCCTTGGGGTGAGGAGTATGTTCGCGAAAAAAAAAAACCCGGTTTCCAAAACTGCAGGAAGTCGTTGACAATCAATTGAATGTATGGATTGATCTCCGTGAGTTCTGGTTTGGTAGGGCCTGGAATGACTCCAGCCAAGTAAATGTTCTCAGGAAGGTATCTCAAGTGTGGCGGGAAATTGTAGCAGACAAGCCATATACCCGTAGACGAATGAGGTGTTTGACCAGGTCGTGACGATCCTGGCTCGAAGCTATCCAGAGATAATCCGAAAACAAGGCGGCCACTGCCAGAGGTGGTGGAAAAAAACTGATTGCCCTCGTGGTCCCTCAAATTGAGGAACACCTCTCCCAGCCAAATATCTGAAACCTCATGCGGCGATGAGCGGAGGCCCGCAGGGTATGAATCGAATAAATCCTCGACGCCTTTTCGCGATAGAAGCCTTCCCAACCAATGCATAAAGTCTTGGTGCTGATAGATGCTGATGGGGCGTAATGTTGTTCGGCCATGGATGATGGTATTTCGCCAAAGTGGTGTGTCGCAGGCAGTATTATCGAGGCGTACATTCGTACATCTGGATGGTTGATACTCCCCTGGTACGTATGGATGGATATGGCGGCAGGATGGACAGCAGACAAACGTGTGTAGCACAGGATCGATGTTCAGGCGGGCGGTCGCCGTGCGGGGGTCCTTCAAGATGCTCTGGCATGCATCTACGTCCAGTTTCCTGGTCGAGCTTTTCAAAAGGTCCCTGACTCCTGAGAGCTGCACTTGAAGCGCGCGCCTTGGGACAAAGTAGAAATTCTCTAGTATGGCTGAAGTGACGAAAGCGATCTGCCGAAGAGCTGATTCTCGGAGTATTGGCATGTCAAAGTACGCATCTAACCCCCTTCCCGTTAGCGGAACCGGAACAACAGAGATAATTTTATTACATGCCTGTTATCACCGCTCGCTGGCCTGCACGTCCGAGTGTTGCCGCCCGCTGATTAGACCAATGAATCTCTCTTTCGCGATTCAAGGTATACCATAAACTGTGTAGCCTTGAAAGAACAATATTTTGCGAGGTGTTGACGGTAAGGGCGGAGAACCTAGCAATTAGATGTGCAATCCGTACTTCGCAAGCGAGGAACTCGCAATTGGCGCGAGCATCAGTTACTAACGCGTGGATACCATTGTTGACAGCGTGCCATTCCATTGCTTGCGTATATGGGCCCGCGGTCGAAGGATCGTGAACAAAAACGAGTGGGCGTATGTGGGACGAAAGTGGAAATTTCTGTATCAGATTGAGTTCGTCATTGATGAGGACGAAATCATCGCTGGGCCTAGGGACTGAGATTGGTGTATCCTGACGATTGGCAGCGGATGACGATGCAGAAGGGGTAATATGTCTTGATCGCTTGTCGTCCTTGCTATGGTTGTCCCGAGTCCATCGTGTCACCGTTCTGCCATCCCCTTCAAAGGTTTGATTAATCGTATTCCATTCCAAACAATGGCTGCGGCATCTGCAAGTTACTAGTGGTTGTCGAACTCTTCGATTCTCGGCCATGACTATCGGAATTTGGTGTTGACTGCTCTCTCCTAAGCACTGTGTGCATACAGCATGGCGCATGCATCGTGCCGCAGTGTATCACATTGGTTACAACTCCTATTGGTTCCCCTATTTCTCTATTTCTCCTAATACGCCTCTTGTATCATGATCCTCGTTCTCCCTCTTTCTCATTGATTATAAGTACTCTGTCAATCATCAATGCGTGACTCTTTGCAAGCGCGCTTACGCTAATTTCAGTGAAAATTCAATTAATCGAGGATTTGCGCGCTTTCTTGTGCTATCCGAGGGATCTAAACCATGCTGGTTTTTGTGGTTCGAGCACTTAGGGGCCCCCAAATCGTGTTTCACCATAGTCCAAAATCAGGATGGCGTTTGGGGCGGGAATCGCTAATCTGGATGTTGATACCTGCGCATAACTGGCGTGGCAGCGCTCCCCTGCGAGTACCCTCTGCGGACCCGGGGCGCCTGGCCAATTGCCATACATACAAATTTACAGCCAAATACAATATATATTCGTTCGAAAATAAATATGTACAAGTGGGATATGGGAGGTTTGCATATAGAAGGATATCATAATGATGTGGCGGATATGATGCTGATTTAGAAATATTGCGCACACGCATACATTCAGGTACTCAAGTACTGATCCACTGCCTCGGATCCGTCGCTCTCGTCGGTAGGCGGCGGAGATGGCGCTGGAGACATCGTCCACAAGGAAGTCGCGGCTACATGGGTGGAACGCTCTGCGTCACCGTCCATATTATCATACGTCCCGCCTACGTCGAGGTCGACCGGGGATACGCCCCGAGGGCTCCCTGTGTGTATAGACTCGGAGCGCATTTGGGCAGACTGTGCCCCTCCAGCTTGAGCTTGAGTTAGATCGACTGGGGCCTGGATCCGTACAGTTCTCCCCCCAGAGCTGTGAGGCGTATGCCCAGGGGCTCGCCGTCCTCTGGATTGGCCCGAAGATGCAAGTCCTCCTCGCGAAGATGCCTGCCTTGCGCGCCAAAAGAATCGTCCCCACCGCCGCCCTCCACGAGAAGATTCTTCAAGGACTCGACTCGGATCGGGGAAGCGATCGGGGAAGCGGCCGGCGCGCAGTCCTGTACGAGGTGATTCTTCAACTGCTCCAAGCGAGGACGCTCGCTGGCGCGCCCAGGTAGACGGATCGTGAACGCCTCTGACACGCTGGCTCGTATGGGATAGTTGTTCAGGTACGCCAAGGGAAGATGCGCGACGCGTCCAGGTACGGGATCGATCACGAATATGCCCTGTATCAGAGGCCCCCCCGAATCTCCTCGAAGCTTGCTTATCATCTTGACCCCCATGCGGCATGTCTGGAAAATGGGGAGGGTCAGGTTGTGATGGTGGAGGCGGCGGGAGTCCTTCAAAAGGGGAGACCTGTGTACTTCTAACAGGATTGACCTCCACCCAGATGGCGTCTGCAGGTATTGCCAGTAACCCGATGGTATGATCCTCTATAAGCCTAGTGTGGGGCGTTGATTAGCAGAGAGGTATCGCTAATTATCGCGATAACGTACACTTCGAGCACATCATTAATGATACCTGTATCTTCCATAGTTGTGTTGATGACGCGTACTGCTTCTTCATACGGCCTTAGAATGCCATCGGAGAGCGACAAACACTCGTTCTTGACGGCCACGACGTTTCCGTAGAGCCGTTCATAGACATTACCAAAATTGTGATTCCTGAGAATGTCGTCGGGTTCCTGGAAACCGTCCTGAGAAGCTTGACGATCGGTAAAGACAGTATAGTGGAACGGTCTGACTGGACCCCCCATCCCCGGAACCCTAACGGTCACGCGTTTGATGTTGTGAACCCCAGAGAAGGCGTATGTCGGGAATGGTGCGGAGTGAATGTAAATGCGCGATGTTCCGGGGAAGCAGGGAAGGTCCTCGCTATAGCCAACAGTGAAGTAATATGCGATGTAGAGATCTCGCATGAGAGGCCCGTAGAAGCGCCAAGGGAGGAGGTCCCAAGGGGTAAACGTGCAGCGCTTGGCTCGCTCTACACGCCAGCCAACGTGTCCAGCATCAGCTTTGCATACAAGTACATCGGGTATGGCCTGATTAAGTAGCAATGGATATCATCATGAGTACACTCAAGTGGAAACAACTGGAGCATGGTACTCACATTGTTAACTAGGAACCAGACGAGCACAGACACTGCGTGTATGGGAATGGATAGGATCACAACGCCTATAGCGAGTGCCAGCGCGTGTCTGATTATTTCATGCATTTGTATGACGCCGAATTTGAGATATAGAAGCGATCAGAGGGGAAGAGCGACTTTATAGTGAAGCACATGCGTGTCCATTATATATTGGCAGAAGGCCATAAATACTTGAAGGTGGGTGATGCATTGTCAGACGCATGTCCGATTTTCGCAAATCAAACGGTGTCATTCCGTGTTCGAATTCGAAGAGCATGCGCACAAACCTTGAGGAAATCTGCCAGCAGCTGCACTGTATTTCCGCCGATAATGTGTTGATCGGAAACGGTCTCCAGCTGGAATGTTAACGTTGACATTTCAGTAATTAAAATTGTTCGATGCTCCACTAAATCGTCGATCGGCGGGAGGTCAAAGCGGTTCGACATGCGCATGGGCGGGAGGAATAAGCGCAGCCAAAGCGGACAACAAAAGTACGTCAACTCTGGCGTGCAATCCGTGAGGTACGCCGCATGTTCACCTGTGTGATGTGGTTTAGCACAGAAAGCGCTTGGAGCTGGACAACAACGCCTTAAACCTCAATTTAAGTACAATCAGAGGAAGAAATCCAAGCACGATACGAACTAATCCAGCGGGCGCTCTGAATATTTTTCTCGGTAAGTACATTGAGGACATTCGAACCTATTTGTATCTCTTTCGTAATCAATCGTTGATCACATACATAGATATCGTCCGTTGATCACATAGATAAATCGGACCAGATCAGACCCTGTTTCCGAATTCAGGGCGGTGGTGACAGCCCTTGACGCCTCCGCCTACACAGGACACTCAATTTCATTGCTGGCACGGCGTCGAGGGACCCCATAGGTATCCTGGAGTCCCATATGCATATGAGCCAATGCTGCATCCTCGTTCACATGCAAGGTGTCCTAAGTCATGTTTCCTACGCCTGTAGCGGTCAGCGCCGATCGAGTGGTTTCAACGCCGCTACCAACTGCACCTACGCCTTGCAATTCGATTTGGCACTTACCAGCTAGCCATCCCGGTATACCGGTGCCACAAATTTCCGACCATGCCATATACTTGTTCCTTGATCTTTGCGACGGCATCACGACCTACTTTGAGCATATATAGACCAAGTTAACGGCGGATCTTGGAGCGTCATTGTTACGTAGTGATTGTGATATATAGAATCCCTCAGGGTATGTCTCAATCTGCGCCATGCGCACACCCTTGTTGTAGCCATCAGCTGGAAGTTCCGTGTCCAAACAAGTACTATACTGTAGTTATAGTCCCATAGCCTCCGGTATACGTATGCCTAGCCGTGCCGTTCACGATTAGTTTAATCTATAAGCTGCAGCTAAGTAGGTTATGCAATTTCAATTGTTGAGTTAATACTGTTATGGTTACAATCCGCAAATATCATACAGGACATTGGTAGGTAGTCAGCTGGGGGGACTTCAGTATACCAGATACTGCAGTCTGTAATACAAGAGGCCCATGGCATCACTCCTGGAACAGATATAGACATAAGCTGCAAAACGATACTTCAGCAAGCGCCACTCACCAGAATTTGTTTGGGCATGGTCGAGTGAGAGTCTATGGCCGTGATGACGGCGGCCATGAACCTAGAAATCAATGTCAGCATGCGGTCGATTCAGCTGATGAATATATATATATATATAAACTCACAACCGGACGGCCTTATGCGCCACACGTGCGTTGACGGAAGGCCGGCCAAGGTATGGTACTACCTGGCCTAGCTGAAACACAGCGATTTCTCCTCGCCATAGGATGTGTGGCGACACGAGTCTCAATGCCTCGTTTACTCGAGTACCACTATCAGTGTAGCCGTAGATCCTGAAGCGATGTCGATGAGAGCTTGACAGGGAGACTGTAGCTTCGTGTATCGGTACTCTGCTAGGAGCCAGGAAAACAGGAAAGACGTCCATTTCGGGGATCGACTGGGCGTTACGCCCTGGTTTGACATCGAACTGTCGTGCCTGGTACCGCATGTTGCAATTGTCAAACAACCACCCGAGGACGGTGGTCTGATAGAGGCATGCATATCAGCGCTTGCAGAAGGTGCATGGGGTAGAACGGAAGACGTACCCTGTCCTTTCTGGCTGAGTTGAGCCTCTTGTTATGTCTGATAGGCCCGAGCGGGCGAGACGGACGAGCAGCGGCGCTCCCGTCGCCAACCAGTGCAACGGCTTGGGTAGATGGTCGAGGAATAATGTATCGAACACCCAGGCTTCGACTGACCGAGGATCGTGTACGCCGTGGTTGCGAGACGTTCCCAACACTGGGGTTCCAATTTGCCGAGGGGCGTGTTCGCATGATGGGGGTTGTTGAAGATGGGGAAAATATAGTCACAGAAATTATGGTCCAATTGCTACGAACATCGAGGTATTTATACGTTTCAAGCGCCTATTTATGTATGAGTTAACAATCTAGAGATCTAATCTACGCCGCTGGGGGGTATGTAGTTATGGATCCAAATGATACATGACTACCGCTGGTCGATGCTTTCTGCCTCTTCTTTTCTTTGTCAACTTGACTCTGGAGGAGAATCCAGTTCGGAAAGTCCTTCGTACGGGTCAATCGGTAGGCTGGATTGCTAGGATGCTGCACGGAGTGATGAGCATCCAGAGACACAGAGTTCCAATAGTGTGTGATATTGGTCCACTTTCCATCGCCGTGGTGAAGCCACATTGCCTCCGTTCTTTTATCGACATGAACCATGAAGAGGTCCCCAGTGAGTTTTGGCCAATTGGCGGGAACGATGGGCGAATTGAATGTTGCGGGACCCGTGCGACGGCACTCGATAACCCGACTTTTATAGTTACCGGCACCCTTCTCTAGTATGCCCTTATCCTTATTGTGATAGACAAGCTCGGCCACAGACTGTAGGCTTCCCCCAGCGTCGCGGCGTAGTACTTTGCCTTGTGGATCGACGAGAAAGGTAGTCGAGGGACCCTGAACATGCGCGACTGGGCCGACTGGCGCTGTTGCATTGACACCAGCCGCTAACTCGGTTACTCTAGATATTATCCAAAGTGTTACTTCTTCCGTGAAAAGGACAGGAATGGAGTAGACAAACCGTTGTTCGTTCGGCCAAGATGCAGTCCCCGCAGGCGGAGCAGACATTCGGGGTGATAGTGGAGGGTTGACCACATATCCAGTCTGTGGAGAGGATGGCGGTAATGATAGGACGGTGAATTGCGGCGGCGGCGGCGGCGTTTCCACAGTGCCCGCTTGGGTGCTAGATCCCGAGGCTCGTGAGGCATGCGTGTTGGATTGGTGAGCGGGACTGGGAGATAGAGAGGTCAGCCGGGGCGCGACTCCAGTCGTGAATGTAGGTTCGACGGGCCCTTGTTGCGGATCCTGAAAATGAGGTTGTTCGTTAATTGGGCTCGTAGTAGTAGCTAGGTGGATCGAGGTGGTGTGTTCAGGTTTGATGAAAATGGGTGTCTGCGCCTTTGATGAGGAATACAGCGGTGTACCAACTCGCTCGTTCGACCGAAGAGGTGTTGGTGTGTAGGTCGAAATACTCTCCGATCCGCTATAGTTATGGTCATAGGGATGGTAAACGTCTGACCTGGAACGCAAACTATATAGCCGTGTCAATGCATGTTTATTAGAAGTAACTGATTGACATACGTAGTCACCGGAGGCATCGTTTCATCATCGAAGAGAGCCTCGAGCTCCCGTACTATTTCCGCCAACTTCTCGCCGTTCATTTGTGGGACAATATACTCCTTGAGGAGGCTAGGAGCCTTGGATTTGATGTCTCGACCGTCTCTAGCCTTCGAAAGCAACTGAGCGCAAAGGCGCGCAGTGTCCTCATCGTCGCAGACTTTCCTGAGCACCCTAACGATTATTCTTGAGCGGTCGGTAGCTCCACCGTGTGGCCTGCTATTAGATGTAAAATCGAGTGCGCTGATTTCCTGATTGTGAACTCACGCAGGTGTGTTTGGATAAGCTCCAGGAAAGGAAGCGGCGGTGTACGATTGAGGACCGAGTGACATAGCTGGGGTTGGTACTTGATTCCCCATTGATTTCCCATCTACCCGCTTGATGACATCCTCGAGCACGATGTTATTGAAATCCTCAGTCAGTAACTAAGCAAGCAAGCCCAAGCGTGTCAGTAAGTCGATAGAAAAGGCGGATGAATACCATATGTTCCCACATCGAAGTCTACTTTGAATGGCTTTGTTGCATCCGTTGGATGCAGGCGAGCTTCAATCGGTTTCGATTTTGCCCGCGACATTTGCCTTGCGGAGCAATTGTGTAGGACGGTGTTGTATGATGATGAGGATGATGATGATGATGATGATGATGATGATGATGATGATGAGGATGAGGATGAGGATGATGATGATGAGATTAGGATTAGATACGAAAGGCACCGCCCCTATTTTCAAGCCTATTCAGAGGTCCGGGATTCGAGATATTTTAAAGTTATATTCACCTCTTCGACGTCGCTTCTCAACACGTTACCGTAATTGATCAGCCTTTGAAGAAGTAAATATCGGAGCTGGGAAAATCTCTTGTGGGTCCACCACATGGACTAGTATTCTTTCATAAGCAATATGCAGAGATTGTAGGTCGCATGGGAACAAGGAAGTAAATTACAAGTTTACTATAATGGAGTACCGAAGGCTAACGAAGGTAAATCACCAGTATTATGAGTAAAAAAGTCCTGAAGGCTAACCTACGTGGGCCGATGGGGGGTGGGAGTGCCAGCAACCTCGGGTGGCTGCGCAGGGGAGTTGGCAACTGGGTTGGATTGGAAAACGTAGGCCAGACGCTGTCGTCCACTATCCCATAAATCACGAAAGGCATGATCGAGATGATAGGTAACCGCTTTGAAACGAACGCCTACCGCCACCACTAGCAAGCCAAAAAGGGAAACGTTGGTCATGCTAATCCAAGTCTTCCAGCCACCAGGTGGTGGTGGTGGTGGGGTGATCACCTGTCCTTTGACACCAGACGACCACTTCTCAAATGCCCGCGCGATTAGATACGAAAGGATGCCCTTGATCAGAACGAGTACTTGATTACGGGCGAACCACGCCACGAACACGGCAGAGGAGATGAAAAAGCGGTTGCGCATCAACCACGAGGAATCTCGGGTGGCCTCGCGGTCTCGTGGCCATGGCAAGTCTGTGAACTGCATGATATTGCATGCCTCAGATAGGATGGAGCTGTCCGCAGCCATAAGCCAAAACCCTCCCCCTCTAGAGTCTCTGAGGACGTCCTGTATATAATGTAAAGATTCAGTACTAGTAGATCGAAAAATAGAAGATCTCTGCGGCTCACAAGCTTACGGAAGCTATACGTCGTCCTCCCAAGCGGCGGCTCTATTGTAGACGTAGGTGGATTTGCCGATCGGACGTCAGTGAACGTAAGGGTGCTTGATGGCCCACCGACGACGACCGTATCTTCGTCGATGAACACCATGTCCACAGCGAATTTCTCCTTGTTGACATTCTCATTTGCGTACAGGTTCCGCTTGACAAGGAGTTGACACTGAGGTAGCGAATAGGACTCTGCGCCAGAGTGAGCGTGCGCTATGGTGATCATATTGTTCGAAGGAGTTATAGCGGCAGTGAGTCTATATTCCGCCCCCCCCACAGTATGAGAGTGTTGATTATTGCTCGTTAAGAAGACTTACATAATGTCTTCAGCAGACGTGAAGATACGCCACCGGATGGCGCCGTCGTGCGTGAAGTATGCACTGCGACCAAATATCAGTTGGTAGATATCCTCGAGCTTTACCAGCAGACCTGTAGGACGACTTACACTGCGGCCGGGCATTCTTTTTCAGCTACATGATTGGGTCTGTTCCAGAGGGACACCACAACCACAGACGTTTCGCCGCAATACAGAAGCTTCCGAGGCTGTGAATTCGGGGCTAGAGAGAGATGATATGGTTTGTTGTATCGATCTGAGATACGACCTGAGTAAACTGGAAAGGCGGGCTGACTATCCCCTACCAAATTCGGGTCTTTGGATTAGTGCGACATCCTCCCCATAAGCCACGGCAAGTTCAAGGCCCGAAGGATTCACAGCAATGTCGTTGATAGGTCCTGCAAAACACATTCGACTCGTCCTATCCTTTAACAAGTAATCAGAAGAGGGGTTCACGAATTCCAGGCGCAGCACATACCTTCTCTTCACCACCCTTTGTGCCCATGTCGAACTCATATGCAATGATGTTTCCGTTCGCGAAGCCAACATATAGTTCGTTCGTTCGTCTTGGGTTCCATGCAAGCGCTCGAATCTCATTCACTTCTGAACCGGCCTTCGTTGGAATATCGTATTGGCGAATAATTTCCAGCGACAGACTTGAATGAATCTATTGACGAAGCCTTACCACGAGTAAGATTATATGAGCAGCAAGCAAGCTTACCGTAAGCGATCCATTGATATCTGCCACTGCTATCATGCCCTCGGCGGAACCTGACTTTGACACAGGAGAATACTTGACGCTCGTCACCAAGGTTCCGCTTGATCGAGCTGGGCGCACTTTCTGAAAGGTGAGGGATCCAGGAAAGCTACCAGATAGTCTCTCATATGAATCCATCGTTCTTTGGCGGCGGGATATTGGAATGGGGTGGGTCAGAGGATTCACGGGTTATGATCATGCCCTTATAATATAACGGAGGCTAATTGTAACATTGCATGCTGAGCTAAAACGTGCCTCTAACCAGTAGTTGCAGAGTTTCAGTACTTGTGGGTAAATCCTTAAGTCTGGATCTGGATCCGTGGCCGCATCAATCGATCAACTAAGGTAGATCTATCGCACGTGTCCGCCACTTGGGCATGCCGTAGACCGTAGTCCTATATGCATTAATGTACATATGAGTATACGTACGTACGTTCTTCAACGTGTACATGTTACTTGCAGGTCCCCGCATTGTCCCCACATTGTTTTTGTATGTGTCGCGCTACGTTGCGACCGAGCATTGCAATTGAGTCTTTATGGTATAGGCACCTATAGAACCTACTTATGGTACCGGTGCATACGTACCTTAAGCTTCTCATTGCATTGTACTTCGCAATGAATACACCTGCTGGGGCCTCTGGTGGATCCACTCAATCGGCTGGAGTTCCTCCAGACCATCGATCATCTTTGCGGACTTCCCAGTCAGTACCGACGTCAGAAGCTAGTTGGCCTCCCCGACGTCGACCTTTGTATGTTAGTGGTATGTGCTCGCGCAACCCCTTTGTGTTTGCTGGTCTCACTTTAGGCCCGCCAACATGTCAGCGATTCGAGCCCCTTATCAAGTTCGAGGTCGTGCATTCCTCATGCCAGCCGCGGAGAGGATTATAACCAACAAAGATTTTGCGAGAGCTGAAAGACCTCACACAATTTACTCTGACCCCGAGTCTCAGACAGGACCTGTACGCCGCAGCCGGCGGACCACTACTCTTGACGACACAGCGCATACTTTGATGTCCCAATTACGCGTGAAGTCTCGGTTAGAGGCAATCGCGGAGCGCCAGCGCCAAGCTCGGAACTCATGGGCCATTCCTGCTCCGGACCCGAGACTTTACGACATTGCCCTACGGCAAGGTCGCTATAGACCCTCTACAGGTCCGTCTTCGGCCCCCATACACGCTGTCGATGCCCCACGTCGTTACGCTGACGTCAATGATCCATCCACTTCGAATTCAACTTCAGATGCCTTGCTTATGCCAGGGGACATCAACTCCCCAATGCGTTCATTTGGCGATGGTTCGACGCCGATCACAGATGTCACAGATGCAGCCCTATTCTCAATAGTCTCTCCGGGTATGTGACCTCTGCAAGTGAATACGACGGTAGCCATTAATCGTTTCTCCCTATATATTAGAAGTCGCAGGATATCGCGCAAAGTCTCTGCAGTTTATTGGGGAACTATTCACTTCCCCCTTCACCGCGGCACAGGACTTCGTCGCCCGCAATTGTGCAGAGCGCTCCCGATCGAATACTCCCCTCATCTCATCAGCTAGTGTTGCTGTTCCCGTCACAATTGATCCCGAGGCGTATGACGCGGAGTGGTATGATGAAGTCAAAAGGCAGAGTCTCAGGCAGACACAGCTAGATGATGGGTCGGATGGGTCGCAGGACATCGACATGGAAGATGACATCATCGACCGGACGGTAGGAAAGGGCAAGGACAGAGATCGCGGAGGGAGTATGGGGGAAGAGGTAGGACGAAACGAAGAATCTAAACCTGAAGAACCACAATTGGTGGACGATATCCAGCCGCAACCTTTCGAGGAGGATATTTGAGACAAATACGACGTTTCTTGTGCCATAGCCCAACTATGTGACTCCGTGCAAGGACTCATGGAGACCATTAGGGTAGATCGTCTCTTGCTGCGTCAGCAACTCAATGACAGCTTCCAGCGGGCGGCAGAACTGGTGCAGCAGCACCTTCCCAGACACCAAGATCCTGGCGACGACGTTGGGCCCCAGTCGAGGCGCAAGAGGGGCCAGCCAAAGGTCACGACAAATCCCAAACGCAGATCAGCGGATTCAACTTTCTTGGCGGTAAGTTTAACCTACTTACGATCTGTCTTACGATTGACGCCCGTGTGTTATCAATTATTTAGGCGCAGGTTCGGAAGTTCTTCGTAGAGCTTGTTGGCGGCGAGGAACATCTGTTACAGGAACGCGTAAGCCAAGAAGAGGCTGAAAACTTTGCCATCCTGTGGGAGGCGACCAAGGGAGTGGGAATCCCCGACTGTTGCGATGAGCGAAACTTTCGCTACGACTTGCTCGGGACCCCAAGGAGCCCATGGAACAGGTCGGCCGCCCGTGTCTTTACTCGAGCATTCAATACATGGGCAGAACTTGACTTTGACACCGATGTCTTAGAAGAGGCCTTTTTTACCTGGCTGAAATCCCTGAAGCAAGCGCGGAAGAAATCACAACTCTCCAGGACTGAACGACAGATAGCAGTGTCGATGTCACGCAGGAAGACAAGAAGGCGAACAGTAAGCGTTTGTTATTCGTGCGCAATTCTTCATATGTAACTTGCAATTGTCCTTCAGCTATTCCACATACGGCTTGATACAGCTCAGGGCCACCCTTTGTTGCAACGTCATGTACCCATGCTGGAACGATTAGGACCCGAAGGCATGTCTGACGATGAATCTGATGTCGAAGACGGCCACGATGAAGCGCGGCCCGACCACGCCGCCCGGTATACAGAGTCAAATATCCTTGCTGGAGGGCCGCTGAAGTCGGGGAGTGGCTTGAAGTCTTCGATGTCGTTCATCTATACGAGCGGCGCGCAAAGCCTGATTTGCGTGGCCAGTATCCTCGCATCAGGGCGCGCGTTCCCCGCGTCGTGGACAATGAAGCAAAGCCCGTGCAGCAGTTGCCCGTCAATACGTATGACGCTACCTGGTTGGAGTCGCAGATAAACCCCAATCACAGACTTCGACCATTGGCTGATCGGTATGATTTTCGTCACGAGAATGGCCTCTTTAGGTGAGCTCAGTATGACTCTAAACTTGAGTCCCAGCGCGTTTACATCCTCCAGTTCAATCAATGTTGGGTAGTTTTGACTGAGGATGAGTCAGAGTCCAAACTGGATACGGGCTCTACTAGTATGGCGAATATCTCCGAATGCTATCTATATATGTTCACACTTACAATCAATGATGCCGTTCTCGGATGGCCCCTTATTATTCTATTTAGATGCAGCTGTAGTACACGTTAATGTTGTTCTAGTCAAGTACTGTATGTACGCGGTGTGCTATATGTATAGCCAGACATATCGTTTTGAGAATTCACCAATCTTCAAGTCACATGAGTTTTGATCATGATGACGGCCGGCCGGGCCGCTCCACGCAGCTTGACCGTGGCGCACTCATGTAGCGTACTTCTGAAAGAAAAGGAGTAAATTCAGTGGCGTTTGACATCGGAATGTGTCCGTTTGCAACTATGCATGTGGATGGAGCATGTCCTGGATTAAATATTGTGACTGTGCAACTACATTTAATTTAGGACATATACATATATATACGCACTAGCTATAGCTATAGATTGTACTACACAGAGCCGAAATGCCAATTATTCAGATCCTCCGCGCCCTGTTCCACGGTATTAGGGCCTTTATCGTTTTCAGTTTGGTGCGTGTACTTGTGGTGATCGTGGTACGCCTAGCGAAAGCTGGGGTGCGCGCTTATTGCATTGTGCGCGTCCTGTGGAAGAAGCACATATATGTTACGAAAGTGAGAACATCCCGTCTCGCGTATTCCACCTTGCTGAATTCTTCGTACTCAGGAATATCCGAGCGCTATTTTCTACAACACTTGCACGAAGCAAGTCCAGCTCGTCCCCCTTCGACCAAGTCGATATTGTCAAACTGGCTTACGTGCCATGCGCTTGAACGAGATCGACGCAGCACCCTACATCAGTGGTCCTGCTAATGATGGGAATATTCTACGAAACCGGTTCAACTTCTTTTTCCGCCCATTCCCACCAACAACGGAAATAGGTTCTCTCGTACCCCTCGATCCCAGGGAAGAAGGATATAGTCGCGAATCCTACACACAGCACGTACCGCGTCCGAAGAGTCACGTCGGCTTCACTTTGCTCTTCGAACCTGGGAGGTCTCCTACGGATCTAACTACCTTATGGCGGACCGCATGACTGGGTTCCGCTCTTGGAGTGGGTCGGTGTTGGTCATCAAGACAAAGGGCCCGGTATTGGAGAAGCCTGCTACACCTTGGAGTGGCAAGGCGTGTGTGGAGAGTGCCAACGAGGCTGATATCCCACTGGTGGATCATTGCATCTTAAAGTGAGTGCGAATATCATTGAACGTCGAATTCTTATAAATTGCCACCTGGAAAGGCTTCTCGAATTCAGGCCTGATGCTCAGAACGATGACGATGAGACCATCAACTTCGCCATGTAGAGACTCGTGTTTTTCCTTTCGAACCCTAAAGTTTCCTTCGCGAGACTTGTGTCATGCTTCACTAAATACTATCCTTCAATGCGATATATATTGATAGTTGATATTCATGACAGATTTGATATGATATCCATTCATCTTTGACCGCAGAACTGAGCTTTGGATCTGGACATGCTGTGCGACAAGATATTTCGGGGCGTGCCGTTGAAGGGGATAGGCCTGTCCGGTTGTGAGCGCAGATTCATTTCTTTTTCACGCTTTTCGGAATATGATGGTGTTCGATGATGCAATGCTTAAACATGGAAGAAGTAGCGCTGGCTGTGTGGCCCCAGCTAAATTTGCATACGTGTGGTACCTGCACTGCGGGCGGGCCTAAATAATTGACCGTTAATATAGGGGAGGTTACGAAGGATGAAACGTGTATATTATCACCGTGTCATTAACGATAGAAGCGTGGAAATATAACAATTATAAACCAAAAAAACTTCAAAATATCCGAGCATGAGAGGTTCGCAAATACCACACACTTGTAAAAAGTGATTGGCTCGCAAATTTGTAGGTCAGGGAGCCTAGGGGCGATAGTTAGGGGCAACAGATGAAAGCAAGTCAGGTGACTTCTCAGGCCAACTCCCGGGCCGTGGACCAGTCGAGGCGCCGAATGCTCATGTTGCTGGTGACAAAGAAGTTGCTCGCTGAAACGAGCAGGATGGGTTTGAATTCAGGGACGAACGATGTAATACGGTAGTTGTATAGACCTTAGCTGGTGACCCCCCTTAAGCTTACCATTTTTATAAATCAACAACCAACGTAGCGTTAACAAGATCTTCATGATAGCCGACAAAATCAGCATGTCGAGGGTGAGGCTCAACTGTCAACTACTAAGCGAACATATGTTCGAACTCTGATCGCGATCGGCGAAAGGTCAAAGCGTTTGCGCCTGCGTGTCAATAGTGAGGCGATGACACAGATACATATATGGCAAACGCTTTGACCTTTCGCCGCTTACTGACTGGACAGAGAGCACATGCTCGCTTACTACTCGACAGTCAAATCTCGCCATCAACATGCACATGCTGTCATACGCAGGCATTTAGATACCAGCCACTTTCCGCCAGCAGTACATATATGGCAAACGCTTTGATCTCTAGTCGATCGCGTCAAGGCCTCCAGAGTCGACAAACTTACGGTAGTACCCTAGAATTCCAACGCGGTTTCTGTTCGGTGGAGCTGTTTCCGATTGACATGTTCAAGTACAATTATACGCCATAATAACAATCAAGATACTATTCGCAAACATGTACATCGTCGGTGGCGATAATTTGGGGTGTGGCATCTGGAGGTCGTCGATTCTCCGACAATATCATACGAATTCGACGCACAATCCGTTCACATTCGACCCTACACATCTCACTATTCATAATCGGCGGCAGCTGCATGCGTGATTCAGTAACGACACTCTCACACACCTATGGAATGTTCATGCATGGTATGGCTGTTTATGGATTATGGACGTGCCGATCAATATGTTTCCGGCCACACTGGCGAAATGATCACGATATATCCGGTTCGAAAGAGTAAACGTCAACTTGGTGTATGTAAGGCTGGCCTGGGAGAGATTGGCTGGCCAGATATAGAGCGAGCAAGGCGTCGCACGGTGGTATATACGATATTACTTCTGCATCTTCTGTACCGCCCCTGATTGGGAATACTTTCTCCTTTTCTCGCTGGCCGTTGCATTTGCTCGTCCGCCGAAATAATCGCCCCGGATCTTGTCTTTCGAGGGCTGAGCCTAAGTGACACATCGTCAGACTGACGGGCACGCTTGCGCTTCGTTTGGGGAATTGGTGTTAGAGGGCGAAAGTGGTCCCTGCAATAGGCGTGTTAACGGCAATGGAGATGTACATGGATTATTGGCAGCGTTGGTTGATGCCCGGGTTGGCTGGTATTTTGAAGTTCAATACCCGCATTAATTAAGTGTAGAACAACACCTCACCGTCTCCGGGACTTCTAGGACTTCTGGGGTTTCAATCACATCATGTAAGGGGGTGAGGGGGGCATGCTCTACCGATGTCTCGGTGGATTTCGCGGTGACAGAAGCTAGCGGCTACAAAGAATCAAGACGGATGGAAGGCGTGTTTGAAAAGAACAACACTTACCGTCTGCGTATTCTCGTCTCCTGGCCCAATCACATCATCTGCGGGGGTAAGGCGGAGTGGCTCTACTGATGTCCGGGCGGATTCCCCGGTCATGGTCTTCGGTACTTCAACTTCTCGTAAGGGCGGTGTACATGCGACAGGGGATGTCTGGGTGGATTCCTCGATTATGGTCTTCGGTACTTCAACTTCTCGTGTGGATGAGACAGGGGATGTCTGGGTGGATTCCTCGGACATGGTCTTCGGTACTTCAACTTCTCGTAGGGGCGGCGTGGATTCCTCGATTATGGTCGTCGGTACTTCAACTTCTTGTGTACATGAGACAGGGGATGTCTGGGTGGATTCCTCGGTCATGGTCTTCTGTACTTCAACTCGTAGTGGGGGCGGGCATGTAACAGGGTCCGTCGGCAATGTCTGGATGGATGCTGTCGTCGTCTTGGTCTTCGGCATCATATCAAGTGGAACAATATCACATGTACATTTCCTTTGTACATTTACCTGGGTGGACTTCGATGTAAAAGCTCTCACAATCTCGACGATATGTTCTGTCTGAGTAGCAGTTGTAGCAATAGTTTGCGCGACACTGAGGTCAGAAGCCGTTTGGAGGGGTTCAGCAGCCTGAATAGCCTTCTCAGCAGTGGTCGCCGCAAAATGGGCACCGGCCTGTAGTGGTAGCGTAATCGTGGCGATAGTGTCTAAGCGCTGAATATACAGTCTTCGATTAGGAAACCACCCAATAGTCATTAAATAACTTACATTGTACAGCGCGTCGTCTTTCACAGACCGTACTCCCACGATATGGTCATGAAGGAGGCCATTTCTATGACAGAAACCTTCATGCGTCGAGTACCGTCTGAATACATTGAACTCACTTGGTATCTACAATCTTCTAAAGATTGCCTACATGCCGTGTATTCAGCAGCGATACGGCATCCCTTGTCGCAATTGAGCGAGATCAACACGGTATGGAATGGTTTACGCTTACTTCTTGGATTAAAGCAGCGTTCTAATCTTCGTCATGTTCCGTCAACACGTTGCAAGCTTGGCACTCACACTCTGTTTCCAAGACTGCACCTCGCCCTTCATTATCTCTGCACTTGTGGACAGAGTCGAGACCTAGGTAGGTGGTTTCAACTTGGGGATACATGCTACAGAAGTCGAGACCAAGAGTCATACCAGACGGGAATTTTCTTCACAAAGAACTGCCTGTCGCTGGAGAAGCTCGATAATCTGCAAGTAAGCACCTTCAGTGATATTTACAGGTGACAATATAACATAGCCGCCCACAGTATTCTCCAGCAGAACCTTTTCGTTACGAAGCTGGTTTCTGTCATGGATGCCTATAATGCGGTGGTCAAATTCAACAACCTCGAATCGGGGAGGGGCATACCTCTTGCTTCACACGCTCCAGCTTCATAAAAGTGGTACATCGATATCAGAAAGGTTCGAGCCATGGGAATGGGATTCATGTAGGCCCGTCCGGCTTACCTCATGCACCAGACTCTCCTTGTCAGCGATGAGTTTGACCGTCGTTTCGCCAGCGTTCAACTTCGAATCGGATCAAACAATCATGACCGTGATTGCAAGCAAACGAAGAGCAATACGAACCTCTGAATGCCCGACTTGGCTTACCAGAGCGTCATTCGCCACTTGAAGCTGGCGGATCTTGAGTCAGGTTTCGGTCAGGTTACGGATATAATCTACCAGACTCCAACAACTCGCCTTTTCCCCTGTCGATTGATTTACGAGCTGAAAGTCAATTTCGAGGGTCCTATACTAGAAATTTAATCAGTATTTGCACGCAAATATGGGCATTAATTCAACCTTCATGGCTAATCCATTCCTGTCCGCAAGAAGAGCGACGCGCTAAAGCAATCATGTTAGTATGAGCCGGCTTACAAAATATGACACTTTGCTTCATTCTCTAAGCTCTTCTTATCTCCGATGAGAGACGCCTGTTGGAATCGAAGGGAAACAAGCTGTCAACAAGTCAAGTTTAGGGATCATGAATAGGCCGCGTGTAGGGAGAGATTTACCTCTTCCTTCAAGAATGAATTGTCCGCTCGAGTATTTTCTGTTGACTTGTGAGGTTCTCCACCTAACTGGTGATTAGATCAAGGTGTTCAACGACGTGAGCATAGCCATGCATGCCTTCTGCCTTTCCACCGCAAGGTCGCTTCGCATGAATTCGAGCTGCGGGGAACGCTCAGTGCAAGCGGATGTTGAAATGTGGCAACAAGTACTCACAGTTCTGCCGCTCTTGCCTTCGCGTCTACCTGCAGCCAATGATTCCTTGAGTGTGTCTAAAGCCTTCTTGCTTTCTTTGAATTCATCCTTTAGCAACAGAAAGTGCCTATATGCAATAATGTTACAACGCAGGGAGGCGGGGAAAGCGGAGATGCAACGTACTAAAGTTGCTAGCTTCCACAATTTCGACCATCCGATGCAGAGATGTCTGATCATAAGCTTCGCTTGAGACCGCACCAACATCGTTGCGCGGGGGAGTGATGTGCATGTTAGATAACCACAACGCAATGCCGTCTGAGGCTTGAAGAGGTTGGGGGTAACATTGATGCGGGGGTGAAGAGTCCAAAACCAAATTGTTATTCCTTCCGATCGAGGGAGTGTCGGGACGCACAGTAACGGCAGCATCGACATATTCCGTGGGTTCTTTAGGCAGTCTGAGCTTTGGCTGACCTTGGACATAATTTCCATCGAAGGGAGGCACCTCTGGCTCTGGGTCAACCGCGGGGGAGCATTCGAGATCCGCAGCAACGGCGGCGCTGACGTCTTGCTGAAGGTCTTTGGGCGGGTCGACCTTTGGCAGGTCCTCGCTGCAATTTCCTTCCAAAGGCGGCGCTTCTAGCTCTGGGTCAAACGCGGGCTCTGAGTCCACCGCGGCGGGGGGGGATTCGAGATCCGCAGCAACGTTAACGGCGGCATCGACGACTTGCTGATCTTCGCCGCAGTTTCCTCCCAACGGTGGCGCTTCTAGCTCTGGGTCAAACGCGGGCTCTGAGTCCACCGCGGCGGGGGGGGATTCGAGATCCGCAGCAACGTTAACGGCGGCATCGACGACTTGCTGATCTTCGCCGCAGTTTCCTCCCAACGGTGGCGCTTCTAGCTCTGGGTCAAACGCGGGCTCTGAGTCCACCGCGGCGGGGGGGGATTCGAGATCCGCAGCAACGGCGGCACCGACGTCTTGCTGAGGGTCTTTGGGCGGGTCGACCTTTGGCAGGTCTTCGTCGCAGTTTCCTTCCAAAGGTGGCACTTCTAGCTCTGGGTCAAACGCGGGCTCTGAGTCCACCGCGGGGGCATTCGAAATCCGCAGCAACGGCGGCGCTGACGTCTTGCTGAGGGTCTTTGGGCGGGTCGACCTTTGGCAGGTTTCGTCGCAGTTTCCTTCCAAAGGTGGCACTTCTAGTCTGGGTCAACGCGCGGCTCTGGGTCCACCGCGGGGGGGATTCGGTATCCGCAGCAACGGCGGCGCCGACATCTTGCAATTGCTTGGGGTCTTTGGGTGCTTCGACATTTGGCTGACCCTCGCTACATTGGCCTCCAAGGGGAAGCGTCTCTGGGCCAGATGTACAAGGCTATCGGCCATAGATGAGTGAATATTGATCTCGCATGCAATGTGGCATACCGGGAGTAATTCAAGTGTTTGATCTTGATCATTTTCAGCGTCGCGTGGATCGGAATTGTCTTCAACGACTTCGCCTAGGGCCACCTGAGCGCTCGTGATTTGAGTATCTACGGGGTTCGTGCCCATCAATAGTAGCATCAGGCTCGCAGCTTGAACGACCAGCAATGGTGTTCCCATGGAACTTGGGTGGAAATAGTACGGAGGGTGCAATGGTGTAAGTATAGGTGACGCGACGTTTAAGTACCGCCAGTCATTGCCAGTATTAATGTCATAACCTTTGTTCTCTGGAATGGGCGAAACCCTTTGTGTCCCGCCTTGAGGCCTTAAAGACTCTTAAAGGCTTTGACGTTTCTTACACATGGCCATGGCACACGCTGGCGCACGGGGGAGTGCTTCAGATCACCTGACTTACTCAATGCCGGATGCAACCCGTACAAGAAAGGTGCCTTTCTTGTGCGTGCATCGGTACAGTAATTGACTAGTATTGACCTGCCAGTGGAACAAGACCATCAGACGAAATTCTCAGTCGAACGGGCATGTAAGTATAATCAGCCCGGTTTAGGGCGACAGAGCGAAGAGTCACTTCGCACAGGAAGAATACTAGAGCTGTGTAGAGTTATGTGTAAATTGTGCGCTCAATTGTAAAGTGTTCCCTTCCACAGCGCGGGTGCACCCGTTCTACACAAATTGACCTCGCGAACGTACGCAAACCCTGGCGTGTCAGCGAGGGCGACCAATCGAATACCCTCGTCCAGTGCGTACGCAGATTCATTCACCCAACCTGCCATACCTATCATGTGATCGTTGCCAGCCACATCCCCTCCGATGATAATCACTCGTTCGCCGTGTCTCAAGGAAAGATTATCGGGAATGATCTTCTTCAGCAGAATCTTCTTGGTTGTGAGGTTGCTCTGTTCGCCCATCTTCACGAAAATGCGCGCAGCCCAGCGATCCAATGCCTCCGTCACCACCGTATATCCACTGACCGCATTGTCAGTCCGATAAGATCCATCGTCGAAAAGAGTGCCTAGAATAAGTATTTGGAATTTCTTGTACATCATCGCAGGGTTCCTTAACCAATGGCCTGCAGGACAGTGTCAGTACTTGCCCGATGGGTAGAAATAACTCTCAAACATACGAGTGAAGCGATCATGTGCTGTGTAATCCAAGATAATGTCTTGAGTATATTCGTATGCCACCTGGTGCCACGTAGACTCTGATTGATCACCACATGGGGTCATTGCCATAGGCGCCGAAGTAGCCGGAGCAATTGCGGATGGCTTAGCACGGAGATGTGGGGGTAGGTGGATTGCCTCCATGACCGGTAATCTAGAACTACTGAGGGATCAATATTGGACATATAGCCGTATACAAGACGCACTATTTCTCCTGCAGATGTCGAGCTGATAGTTGAACTGTAAAGCAGGTGATGTGGTTGAGTTTGTTGACTTCAAACTCGAGTATGGCCGTGTCTTCCGTGTCTTCCATGCTCTGGTCGCGGTCGTCGCCATTGGAATTACTATTATTCGGCGGGTTAACCAAATGAGAGCCTACAATGTGGCCTTCGTAACCCCTGAGCGCGTGGTCAACGATCACCACTTCGAGTCCTCGAAAAGGGTCACCCGTAAACATAGCTTGGGAATATTGGGGATTCCGTGTATTGGGCGGGAGCTGGAAAGGAGCGGGCCCGGATTGACTGCATTGTGCTATAATTCGTGCATTCCGAGCATCCGGTGGGGTTCGTATGCATCCGAACGGTATGCTAACCTGTGGGAATCTGTGAGCTAACCTCGCATCCGTGAAACTACAAGTATCTCACCATCCTGCCGATAGACTGCAGTGCTTGCTCGCCGCTTGCGTCAGCCGGTTCGTCGA